>BQNB010106826.1:0-23304 GCA_026074375.1 Tanacetum coccineum | reverse complement strand
TTCAATTTATATCATCACTATCATGTTAAGAGAAATTTAGACATCCGAGACTTAATTGACTTTGGTGTTGCGGTTTCGAATTAATTACGTACTTCAAAGATTTGGTGTTGCTGTTTCGAATTAATTGCAAGAAGGCTTTGAATCTACTCAAGAAAGGATTGTTGATTTAAGGGGAAGCTAAGACAACTTCCAAAAGGAGAGTATCGAGACGGACTACAGACTGTTGATTGCTAACATGGACAAAATGACTATGTCATTTTTGGTTTGAACATATTCAGGTCCTGTCTCATACATAATCTTGTGAATATGTAAATGTGTAGTGTAGACTTAAATATAGGCCAATATAAATAGTGTTTGAGTACAAATCTTCAAGAATTTCTTAATAAATTCAAAATCTTTCAAATTACTATACTCAGTACTATCTTATATTTCCCTCAACGATTAAGGGGGAGCATTAATCTATTCCAAACAAGGCTTGTGAATAATTGGCATACTTTTCTCCTAATTTTCTATAACATATTTAAATCAATTGATATCCAAAATGTCAAATGATTTGAAATTTTTGATAAGGGGAGAAAATGTGATTAAAATATGTAATGTGATCATATTACTCAAGTGTATACTCCACCCCCATGTGCTAAACATTTTCGAATACCGATGCACATGTTGAGGGAGAGCTTTTCTGAAATGCAAAAACAATCGGGTACTAAACACTTTGATAGTTATATCATAAGTACCTGATTGAGTTTTTCAACAGTGATTTTATGGCAAGGTGAACTGTACCAAAAGACTGACCATGTATTTACTTTTATTGAAGTTATAAGGATGGTAAGTGATTGCTGCCAAACTACACCTTAAAATACATATAATATATAATAAAATATAAAATATATATAGTAAGGATAGTCTAGATTAGGTATGATAAAAAGGAGTAAATGTGAGAATAAGGGAATAGTGCTGACTGAGATGGAGCTAGTACTCGAATTTTTTTTTTTTTTTTTTTTTTTTTTTTTTTTATAAATATATTTTTTAAACCAAAAGGTATCTTAGTCATGAATCTCCGGTAAGCACGTTGCTGAAGGGTGAAGAATGAAAAAGAAATTGTTCGGATAAAGGGTGTAAAGAAAAGAAGCCATCCATACATTAGGCAGAAACGGGTCAATAATATGCTTCAGAATCACAAGTTATTGTGTCATTGAAGACGACATCATGGACCCAGTGATGCAATGCACAACCCTTCCCAGCCATTCGAGTTTCTCTTGAAAGAAACTTGTCTCATTTGTCACAGAGACTAAACATGCAATCTACTGTCTCACTCACTCCGAGTAAGTCGGTATTGAAAAGGTGGCAGTCAGCTCCAGCCTCCGATCACTAATATCAAAGCACACTTTCGAGTCTAGAGCCAAGAGATCATCAATTAATCTTGTTAGGACACATTTCCATTTATCTTGTCTTTCACACACTGTGGAAACGAGGTTATCTTAAGAGTCTCCGGCATTTTCCTTGTGATATTGCCAGAACATCGAGTGATACGAAGGTATTCCTATGAAGATGGAAAATCTGCCTTGAGCTACATCAAACAAGCTCTAGGTAGTGACCTGTTGCGATTCTACAGAGTATCAAACTTGTGTTCAACTGGAAAGAAACGATGTGTGATTCGCGTGAAGCAAACTTGTTCTAGCATAAGAATTGACGGTTATTGAACATTTGACAACAATCAAAACTATCGAAGTCGTTACAAAATTTTTCATAATTAAACACTTGATTGTTTTTACAAATCAATTTTCTCTTTTTTGCTACTGTTTTTATTTCAGGAAACATTTAAAGACGGTGTATGGAGATGTACTCCATCTCCGTCTTAAATGTTTCTGTTAATAAAACATTTTAGCAATAAAGAGAAAAATGATTTGTTAAAAACAATCTTAGTGTTAATTATGAAGAAAATATTTGTAACACTTCGATAGTTTGAATGGTTGTCAAATGTTCAATAACCGTCAATTTTATGCTGGAACAAGTTTTGATTCGTCGAATCCACTACCATCGTTTCTTTCCGTTGACACAAGTTTTCGATTCTTGTAGTATCGCCACATGTCCCTACCTAGAGTTGTTTGACGTAGGCTCTGGAGCAGGATTTTCCATCTTCATAGCTGATTACCTTCGTATCATGTGTATTTATTATTATACTTTATGTCATCAGCACTCGTAATTTTGTCTATGGTAATATCACAAGGATAATGCGTAGGTAGGACTTCTAAGTAATAACTGTTTCCACAGTGTGTGAAAGACAAGATAAATGGAAATGTGTCCTAACAAGATTAATTGATGATCTCTTAGCTCTAGACTCGAAAGTGTGCTTTGATATTAGTGATCGGAGGCTGGAGCTGACTGCCACCTTTTCAATACCGACTTACTCGGAGGTGACGTAGACAGTAGATTGCATGTGTAGTCTCTGTTTGACAAATGAGACAAGTTTTTTCAAGAGAAACTCGAAGGGCTGGGTAGGGTTGTGCATAGCATCATGGGTCCTGATGTCGTCTTCAATGTCAGCAATATCAACTTGTGATTCTGACGAGCATATGTATTGACCGGTTTCTTGCAAGTGTATGGATGGTTCTTTCTTTACCACCCTTTATCAGTACATATTCTTTTTTTCATTCTTCAACCCTTAAGTGCGTACGAGATTCATGACTAGTACCTTGTTGGGGTTTTTATTCGTAGTATAGCTCCATCACAGTCAGCACTATTCATTATTCTCACATTTTATTCCATTATTTTAATACCTTTTAGGACTTCTACACTAACTAGTGGATAATCCCTGGGTAGATCCCTCTGGTTCTGGCAGGATCATGGGAACGAGTACCTAACCTTACCATCCTTATAACTTCGATAAAAGTAAATACATGGTCAGTCTTTTGGTACAGTTCACCTTGCCATAAAATCACTGTTGAAAAACTCTTATCGGAATTTTGATTAAAACTATCAAAGGGTGTAGAACCGATGTTTTTGCTTTTCAAAAAAGCTCCACCCTCAACTATGTGCATCGATATTCCGAAACTGTTTGCACAGTTGGTGGAGTATTACGCTTGTGTAATATGATTACATTACATTTTTTAATCATCATTTTTCTCCCCTTATCAAAAATTTCAAATTCACTTGACATTGTGTTATCAATTGATTTAAATATGTTTTAAACTTTCGGAGAAAGAATAGTGTTGCCAATTATTCACAAGCCCGTTTGTGTTGAAAAATTTTAATGCTCCCCTCAATCATTGAAAGGATATATCAAGATATTGTTGAGTACTGTTAATTTTGAAAAGATTTGAATTTTCTAAGAAATTCTTGAAAATTCGTACTCAAACACTATATATGCCTATTTTTGTCCTACACTACACATTTATATATTCACAAGATTATGTATGAGACAGGACCTGAAAATGTTCAAACCGAAAATGACAAAGTCATTTTGTCCATGTAAGCAGTCTGTAGTCTCTCCTTTTGGAAGTTGTCTTAGCTTCCCCCGAATCAGCAATCCTTTCTTGAGTAGATTCAAAGCCTTCTTGCAATTCGCTTATAGAAAAGACTTGAAAGTCTGCCGCCCAATATTTCTGAAGTACACAATTAATTCGAAACCGAACACCAAAGTCAATTAGTCCCGGATGTTCTAAATTTTTTTTTCTCTTAACAGATAGTGTTGATATTAATTGAAACACCAAAGTCAACTTAAGTCAGGATATCTCAAATTATTCCTATCAGTAGACGAATGATAACACCTAAGACAACTAAGTCCCAAATGTACATTTTCTTTTTTAGGATACTGACTAACTAGAGGAATTATCATGCTTTTTATCTACCTATATGTACCTCTTTGATCAAATATTTCTCCTTACTTTAAAACATGCTTGGTCGATTGATGTTAAAGGAAGCATTAATTGAATCAGTATAATCTTTCATTTTTTTTTTCTTTCATTTTTTCCTTTCTTTCTTTTTTTTTTTTTTTTTTTTTTTTTTTGTTCTCTTTTTTTATTTTTTATGCTCCATTCAATCTTTGTCAAACACATTTCCTGGTAATATCTCAAATGATGCATACCATATTGTAAGATATCTTTCTCACTATGTGGTGTGGTTGGATAGCGCACCCGAAAAGTAACACGATAAAACACTGATTTTCTCTGCGGTAAAGACATTTGTTTCCTGAATGTTAGCGTACAAAGTTATATTAAGGCTTATGATTATTTCACGTGTCGTTGTTGTTATCCTTTCGGTGTATTTACTCTTCCCATGATGTTTTGATTACCTATGAATCCTTAAAATTCTTATTTGCACAATGCGTGATGATCGTGTTGCGAATTAATAAACTTAAATCTATCGTGAGAATCAGTTTCAAGTCTTTTTTTACAACACGAAAGAATTTTCCAAACATTCTAAGTCTTTTACAAATATGACGCGTTGCAATATTAGTCGTATATTGTTTAAAGCCTGAATTTCACTAAGTCTTTAATTGGCAAATAGTCCCTATAAAGTTTGAAGCAATGACATCTAAGGTCACATGTAGTTTAATATGAATTAACTCCCTTTAAATTGTAATCTGTATTATCAAAAAATTCAACTCGTTGTAAAATCCTTGATTATTTTGATAGACGTTTTAAAGATTATTGACACTTTATCCCTCAAACTATGACCCGTGTTTTCTATTTAAAGAGTGTAGTCATTGTTTGAGAGGTCGAATTATCTTGGGAATATCTTTTCGTGATTACTAAAAATATTGAGTCAGTGTGAAAGACAACTTTTTCCCAATTGAAAAAAAGGATTTCTCTTATTTTGACAAATAAATGTACTGAAACGTACAGACTATATTATTATGATGCTATGGATATGAATTAATCCATACGGAAAAATTAATTACCCGTTGTCTAGGAACAACTGTCTTTTCGTTCACGACATGCGTTCCTCAGATTGATAAAGCGGGGTTGCAGTAGAAATAACTGCAAGCATTGTCATGAGCTCAAAATTTGAAATGTTTGTTAGGAGTATAGCTCAATACCGAAAAGACTTCTCTGTTTCGTTGCTAAGAAAAATGCACTGAGTGGACGTGTATTTTCTTTACGATTGAGGCCCGGGTTATTTTGCACAGAAATGTACAGAGCAATTTTATTTTATTTTTTTTAATTTTTTTTAATTTTTTTTTTGTGTTTATTTACAAGATGATGTTTGATTGATAATATCACGCCAGTTATGTTTGTAAGACCATCCAGTTCTGATGGAGTCAAACATTCATACCAAACCTTCGACAAGCTACAAAAAACGATCCTTCGAGAAAGGGCTTTCGTATATTAATCAGCTAATTGGTATTCTAGTTATGACAAATATAATTTGAATAATATCATTTTTAACCTGTTCCTTTATGAAGTGATTACCCGAGGTAGTATGATGGGCTTTGAATGAGAATGTTGTACGGGGTTGCATGATATTGCTGCTGGCTGACTAGAAGAGTAGCAATACAACGGTGTTTTGTCGTATAGTTGAAGCCATAATCTTGAAGCTGTATTCCTCATCCACATTTCTTGAGCACAACTACAGATACCGCCACGTTCTCTGCCTTCCGGCTAAAGACATTGCCAAGTGCAGTATTATTTCTTAGACATACCAGCTGTACAAGTTTATCACAAGGAACTGGACCTCCAGAAGTGCTTTATCGAAAGTATCAAGGCATCCGGCATGATTGGCGTCTGAAAATGCTGTTAGTTCAATGCCAGAATCCTTTGGATACCGAGTTCCATGTTAATGGTACCTTTAGGTATTTAAAGATTCTATTTAACCTCCTTGAGGTGCTTTTGAGTTGGTCGTGCTTAATAACTTGCACAATAGCATATTGCTTGCCACTAAGTCTGGCTCTTCTAGATGTCAAGTACATGAGGTGACCCGATATTACATACGGATAATCAGATTGGTCTAAGGGTTCTTCACTCAATCTAATCTTGTTTGTGTTTGTAAGCCAAGAATGGTGTATCCATTGGAGTGAAATTGTATATTTTGCTTTTTCAGAATTTCTAAAGCGTACTTGGCTGATGATAAAAATACCTTTTGGGGGACTTTGGGGGATTGTCTGGGGGGTTTGGCGGGTGTGTGGATCTGAAGTTCTACATAGATTTCATCTCCCCCATTAAGGACATTTCATATCTAATGTGCATTAACTTTTCAAATCTTTTTTTGAATATTTAGGGTTTGTAGACCCAAAAATTGTCGCGATTGTCCATCAACGTATAATATGCACATTAGTAGGAATATCCTCCCGTATTTTATCTTGAATAATGTTGTGTTTTAATGGTACCTTTAGAAAGCCTTTTGGACATCAGGAAGTTTGATAGTTCATCTTACAAGCTCATGGAAGCAACCTGGAGCTTGCTATAATCTATACAAAGCATTCTGTAGAAGAGGTACTTTCTTGGAATGATCTGGATCAATGAACCCTTGGCTGAGCAACGTTAACCTTTCCTTCTTTTTTGTTTTTTTTTATTTTTTTTTTTTTTTTTTTAGTGGACCATTAAGAAATGCCGTTTTCACGTCCATCTGATAGATTGGAAAAGACTTGTGTGCTGCTCTGTGGGCAACCAAAAAATCCGAACTGTTCCAAGCGTAGCAATGGTTGGAGCAAATGATTCTTTCAAAATCAATACATCTTCTGAGCATAACCTTTGCAATAAGTCTGAATGCTTTGTTGCGAATTACAAGTTGATCTTCATCCTTTTTTTGTTCTTCCTAACCACTTTAGCTTAATAACCATCTTCTAATGTTTGTAGACGAGTCCCAGACGTTTTTGTTGTTTGAATGATGAAGTTCATCATGCATTTGACTTCGATCCATGAAAAATCAGCCATTGCCTCCTTAATGTTCTTGGATTCAACATTACTCACGTGAGCTTACGAACATACAATTTTCAGATTTGCGGCAAGCTTTATGTCGTCTTGTTTGAAACTGGCATGTTGGATTTCTGGTTGGATTTTCACAAACTTGTTTAATGGATGATCTCTGGTCCTTCGGGTAATCATTACTTTGTGGTGAAATGAATGCCACATCGGTTTTATCAATGTTGCGTGAGGAAGACCTCTCCAATTTCTCACTGTACCTGATGTACAGATAAGGGTTGATAAATTCATCTTCTTGAAATGATGCATTCGGTGCTTGATTATTGTTGTTTTCCTCAGCTTGACCGTGTGTTGGATTGTAATATTCTTCAAGTAAAGGACTGAAGAGAAATTCCAACCCTTGTTGTGACGTAATTTGTCTTCTTTTGCTGGTAGACACCATTTTGTCTTGGGGGCCCGGGGTCAGAGTTGTAAATTGACGCCTTTTGTCCATTTGAGGGAACGAGGCCTGAAGAGACATTTTCAACAGACATCTCTTGTCGTTGTGGTGCGAGGACTGAACTGTTGTGATCAAACATCATTTCATGAAGCATGGGTCTGAACTTGCTGTTTGATCAGGAAAGCTATCAAATTGAGGCACGGGTCCTGAACAAAATTGGCCAGAAACCATAAACTATCTTTGAGATAGTAGATCTCAACCATACCGTTTCACACCGAATGGAGTTGGATTTTCATTTGCGTCAAAGTAGCTCCAAATGGCATGTTCTTGTAGTTGACTTTATGTTGAAATTGGATGAGAAGGATCGCCAATAACATTCTCTAATGAGTGATTCTTTGTCAACTTAGTGATAGTATTAAAACAGTTGCTAAGATGATGCAATATTTAATGGAAGACCCTTGTTCATTAGTTTCTTCAAAACTAGGTTTGAAGAAATATTATTATGCATATCTATTCCTAATATATCTCATGCATATCACATAAGCAGTACTAACTATTATAACTAACAGTACTAATAAACTGATAGTACTAACATTTTGTACTGGCAGTACTAACTATAACACTAACAGTACTAACTTAGCTTGGCAGTACTAAGTCTTCTCTTGGTAGTACTAAGTTGAAATAGCAGTAGAAACTTGTAGAAGCCCTTAATTCCCAACAAAATGGCTGCAGTAAATGATGTACCCCAGCTAGTTGACAAAAAGGGAGGTAGCTACGCTGCTATTGATCCTAAACTAGAGCCAGGAAAATTTAATAAGTGGAAAAAGTGAATGCTTTGCTACATAGCTAGATGGAACCCTATTAGTTAAAATGTATTAAGGATGGTCTATTTCAGCCAAAAATAGCTAAAGGTGATGCTAAGCCTGAGTCCTAATGGACTCCATATGAGAGGAGGGTGGTCGTTCAAGACCAGCTCCTTAAAAGCATCATTATGTCATGTCTACCAGATAACGTAATGGAATCAATCATTAGTTGTGTTCAACAAAAGAAACATGGACTGACTTGGTTCACAGCTTTAAAGGTCCCTCAGATACCAAGGAAAATAGGATCATGGATGTTGGGATTTTTGATTTGATGAGACAAAGTAAATAAAAGGATAAAACAAAAGGAATTAAATGCAAGGTTGGAATTCTTCAAAAGATGGAAGATTTTGAAGATACTAGAAGATCTCCTTATTTAAATAAAAGATTTAGAAGATAAAGCTTAAAGTTTAAAAGATTTATTTGTTTTTCTAATTCTTATCTTTTGTAAACCTGGACTCCTTATGTTATAAAAGGAGGACCATGCGTGTAGGTTTAGATGCGTGTCAAGATGTAAACACCTAAATGTGTGTGTGTATTCCAGGCGTAAAGATGTAGACGCCATATGTTAGGTTTAGCCTCAAGGTCAAGGTAACTTGATCCTGTTACAATACATTGATGTAACCGTATTATTCTGATCAAATAATATTGGGGATTGGAGTGTTAATAATGAAAAACCTTGTTATGATAACTTTGATTTGTTCTTATTCCGCTGCATGTTATTATCTTTGTTATCATGATCTTAGATTAGGTTTAAACAACCTTGAGCTATAAACGATCCAAGAACTATCACATGCTTTAGTTCTATCAGGTGGTATCATGATCCTTGTTGATCCCTTTTAAACAGATCTTACTTAGCTTGTTAAAGCTTAGTTGTGTTAGATAGATCCAAAACAACTATAGAAGAAACTAAGATTGTAAATACTACAAACTATGTGGAATCTAGCTTGTAATACTAAGAAGAACAATGAAACTATAAAACAAAATCTTGCTAAACTTTCAATATATTAAACACAATCAAAGTTACAACATAACCTTAAAACTATGAATACTAACTATATTTGCTATGAAAACTATATAAAACTTGATATCTAGATCTATGTCGTAGGGTTCTTTTTATACACCAAGGAAACCCTCATGGGCTTACAAAACGCGTTACGTAATCATGCATATCTATTCCTAATATATCTCATGCATATCACATAAGCAGTACTAACTATTATAACTAACAGTACTAATAAACTGACATTACTAACATTTTGTACTGGCAATACTAACTATAACACTAACAGTACTAACTTAGCTTGGCAGTACGAAGTCTTCTATTGGCAGTACAAAGTTGAACCAACAGTAGAAACTCGTAGAAGCCCTTAATTCCCAACAATCCTCCCATAAACTTTTGATTTACCTTCAAATCATCAAGTTTCTAAATTAAATCTTATGTGTAGAGAGGATGCTTCCAAACACATTACTGTCTTGGTCTGTTTGCTAGTATGAAGATTTTCTTTAAAAGTTCATTTGCCATCTCTGAATATTGTTCTACTAACAACTTGTTAACCAACATCAACATTGGAACTCCTTTTGACAATGGATAATCTTTTTCTACCAGCATGAAAATATCATGTCCTCTGTCTGTAGATACATGGTGAACACCACATGTATCATATAGCCTCCATGTCAATGGATCATGCATATATCTCTGAAGCTTCCACAGAATGTCATCAACATCAGGTTCAAACAACCTCTTCAATTTAACCCATAATGTTCTTTCTTTGTCATAAGTAGGATCTGTTGAACTGAATCTTTCTTTAACCAAACTCCATAGCTTATCCAGGTTATCTCTATTAAATTTCTTTAACATATCATCAAAAGTCTGATAAGCTTCTGTATGGTTTCCAACTCTGATAATTTTCTAATACTTTCTTGTGTCTTCAGAGTAAACCTCCCAGTCTATGATTGGAAATTTTACCTGTAAAGCTTCAACATAGACTTCTTCTACTGGAACTACCATCATCATCTGTTGTAAATCCTCTTGTGGCAATTTTGTTTCTTTTTCTTCTGGTTGTTCTTGAACTGACCCTCAAGCTTCATTAGTCTTTTGCTTCTTAGAACCTTCATGATCCAATTCTACTTCTGCAACCCTTTTAGAACTTCCAGTTGTTAATTCAGGAACTGTTTTGTCACCTTCACTCTCTATTGGATGAAAAGTTTGTACCTTTCTCATTGTTGTTTCAAACAAAGCCTTGAGTTCATCAAAGGAAAGTCTCTTCAATTGCTGCAAAGTGTGACTTCCCATATGCTTGATGTAGTTACACATATAAGTTCTCTGTTGAGCTTGAGTGATGGGCTTGTTCCTTCTTTGTTTAGCTCTTTGTTGGGTAGACAATCTATTTCTTTCATTTATCATTTTTACAAGCAGTCTTGCTTTCTCAACTTCAGAGAAATTTCCTCTTTCTTTTACTTGTAACTTCTGTGCTAATTCTTTATCAGCTTCAATTTGAGCTTATATGTTATCTCATTCTTCAGCAAGTGTTAGCTTCTTTATGAACTCTGGCTATCCTTTGCCTTTCTTCTCCATCAAGTTGTTCTTAAAATCTCAGAGCTTCTTCATACCCAAGTCTTTCTTGCTCTAGTTGCAACTTTGTTTTCTTCTGAACATGTTCAGCTTCTTTCATAATAGCTTTGCCTTTATCTTTTCTCTTTGGTGCACTTCTTCTGATGTACACTAAACTTTCAGCAGCAGTTTTAACTTCAGGACTGGCAATACTAACTTCTGCACCAGCAGTACTAACTGATACATTAGCAGTACTAATATCAGGCTCAGCAGTACAAACTTCTTTCAGAGCAATAAACTTAAAATCAGGTTCCAAATCATGCTCATGCCTCCCCTAAGTCTGTGCACCCATTTGTACCAGAGTAATTCCCTCATCTTCATCAAGTAGAGCAATCTTTCTTGTTGATCCCTTTTGAACAGATCTTACTTAGCTTGTTAAAGCTTAGTTGTGTTGGATAGATCCAAAACAACTATAGTAGAATCTAAGATTGTAAATACTACAAACTATGCGGAATCTAGCTTGTAATACTAAGAAGAACAATGAAACAGTAAAACAAGATCTTGCTAAACTTTCAATATATTAAACACAATCAAAGTTATAGAATAACCTTAAAACTATGAATATTAACTATATTTGCTATGAAAAATATATAAAACTTTATATCTAGATCTATGCCGTAGGGTTCCTTTTATATACCAAGGAAAACCTAATGGGCTTATAAAATGCATTACGTGATCATGCATATCTATCTCTAATATATCTCATGCATATCACATAAGCAGTACTAACTATTATAACTAACAGTACTAATAAACTAACAGTACTAACATTTTGTACCAGAAGTACTAACTATAACACTAACAGTACTAATTTAGCTTGGCAATACTAAGTATTCTCTTGGCAGTACTAAGTTAAACCAGCAGTAGAAACTTATAGAAGCCCTTAATTCCCAACAGACGCCTTTTGACATAAAGGAACGAGGTTTGAACCGTATTGTTCAAACGTCATCAAGATGAAGAACGAGGCCTGAACTGATGTGAACAGACATCATGAGACAATGAGGACCGAGGCTTGAACTGTTGTGATCAAGCGTCATCAAGATGAAGAACGAGGCCTAAACTGTTTTGTCCAAACATCTTTTGATGAAGAACGAGGCTTGAACTGTTTTGTCCAAACGACATCAAGATGAAGAACGAGGCCTGAACTGTTTTGTCCAAACGACATCAAGATGAAGAACGAGGCCTGAACTGTTTTGTCCAAACGACATCAAGATGAAGAACGAGGCCTGAACTGATGTGAACAGACATCATTTGAAGCATGTTCATCAGATTTGAATTCCTTGAACTCCTGACGTATGAGATATCAGTCTTTTTGGTAACCAAACTCCGAGTCTTTCCTTTAAAGGATTGACAGATGTACCTGCACTTGAGTTAGAAGTACCTGCACTAACATAAAGAGTTTGATTGCATTCATATGGGTTAGTGATATCATCATTTGAACCATTTGGAGGTTCACTGTCAACTTTGGTTGTGCTATCTATGAACACCTTTCCAGTAGGTATCCACCTAAGACTAACAGTCTTGAAAATTCTACCCGTTGGTTTCCACCTAAGACAAGATCTAGGAGTGTGTGGTTTCTCATGCACAGCGGAAGACTTATTGAGAGAAAACCTTTGTCCTATACCATTCTGCCTACCAGGTTTATGAGTGTGGTTCTTTGGTTCAACGGGATTGTTGTTTCTGATCTTGGGGGACTGAACTTTAGCACGAGAATTCACCTTATTCAGGATCTTTGTTATACAATCATCATGATTTGTATTAAAGATATATTTATGACAAATCGAACAAACAAATTTTTTGGAGTCCAAGAAGAAACTAGAATTCCTAGAGTGATCTACTAGAGGCTCACCATTTGACATTCCACCACTACACTTAGATACAGGAGAACTCCTATATATGTTTCTAGGTTTTGGTGTACAAGCATTAGGAGTGCAGTGTGCTCTAGTAGAGGCCATATCCCTATGATTAGGAATCCTGGTTTTGTCTTGTGTCATTTTCCTAGCATCCTCTAGAAAGTACGCATGAACCATATCATTAGAACCATACGATTCTTTATGACTATTCCTAGAGTAGTTAGGTGCATTCACCTGATGAGGTTTTGCAGCAGCAGATTCTCTAACTTTAGGCAAATAATGAGGAGTGACTGTTTTTGACAAATCATTTTTCTCATCAACTTGGGAGGCAAACCGTGGTCTTGAAATTCTAGGTCGTTCAGACGTAAACGCATTCGGTTGTCTAACAACTAAATGGTTTCTAGATGGTTGTAAAGGCGGTTTCCCCAAGATTGATGCTTTGGTCTGTCCACATCAGATACTACGTAGAGTCTAATGAAAAACTATTAATGTACCAGTTTAATGATAAACTCCATCGACAATACACATACAACAGCATCACGACACATCAGACCAAGACTCCATCTAACAATGACTCTCACAGCGCGCCAGCGACACCACTCTCGAACGAAAACACTACTGAATTCTAAAGACCGTGATCAGTACCTCGCCCACGCCCGCTCCTTCTTGTACAACTCTTTCCCCCACTACACACCTCTACGACTCTATAGGCCAGAAGTCCTTATATGTTTCTAGGCTTTTGGTGCTACACATAGCATCTCCTGGAGTGAAGAAGCTGCACTCTTCGTATTCCGGCCACATATTCACCATCTATCGACGAGGATACCCCCGGTTCTTGTACGCTCGTGTCAATTTCCTTGCTATCTCTTGTATATGTACGCAAATTGAAGATTCACCCCTCGTCTCACTTAGAAACAGCACGATTAACCTTTATGACACATACTCCTCATAGAGTAGTACTCAGGGGCTCCTTCACCTGATTGAGTGTTTGCATCGAGAGATTCTCTACCTTTAGGCATCCTTACACTGAGGGTGACTATTTTGCGCAATTCATTTTTCTCCATACAACTTGGGAGGCATATACTGTCGCGTTCGCTGTACTTTCTCGGTCGTTCAGACGTAAACGACCATTTCCCGGTTGACTATAATCAAACTAAAATGTTCTAGATGGTTGGAAGGCGGTTTCACCAGATTGATGCCTTTGCAACATTCGGAACTCTACTATATTTCTTTTACACTTTCTAGAGTTCATTATTTTAATGTTGCATTTGCAAAAACCCTTTTCCCTGATTCAGAGCTTTAATTTTAGCATTTTCGACAGGACTTTTGATTTATTAGAGATATTTAAGTTCTCTGTTGTCTTTTTTCTGAACCTTTAGTTCTTTTTCATTGAATCAAAAAAGTCACTTTGTAAGTATGTTTCAATAATGCTAATTTCTTTATTGTAGTTGCTCATTTGCTGCAATGGAATTTAAGCCTACACTGGTGATCTAATTCGATGTCTAATCTTTTTTGAATCACATCGTATCTTTTTTAACTTTGGTTATTACTTGTTTCCTTCACAACTTTTGATTGTTTCTTCAAGTTGACAAATAAGTGTGGTTTGGCCAGTAGTGAGCTTTCAAATCATTTAATCACAAAACATTCACGAAATTCAGGAAATTCCTGATTCATCACATGGTTTGTTACTTTAGAAAACTTTATTCTTTTGTTGAATTTGTATTCAAGTGAAATACAATGTTTTTTCAGTTGTAAAAAAATCGTTTGAAAGTTTATATGGTAAATTTCCTTATCAACCTTATCTTTGATTTGAGAAGCTCAGTTTTAAGCCAAAGATCTGGTCAATCTTCCTCCCCTTATGAATCATATTGTGAAGTAGGTGTGGTATTGCTTATCAATTGTTTCCACAGATGTGAGTCATAACTGGGTTCAGATTGCTCAGTATTCTGCTTGTTCATTAGCACGTGGATAATTATGGAGAGCAGTCATTGTACCTCGCAAATGGCTCTTCGTATTTATGGGTCCGATATCTGGCGTTCAAAGCTTGAGTGGTATAACTCCTGTAAATGCTTACTTGTATTCTGCTTGTCATGGCTTTGGTCATGCTTTCTGTGAAACCAACCAGTCAACAACTGCTTCAGCTATTGACATTTTCCTTTGCCTTTGCATCTGAGTGTCAATCTCTGATTTGTGAATGCAGTGTTGTTTTCAGGCTATATCAAACTGCCTTATGTTACAATCAAGCTGTCATCCATTGTGAACTGGATTGATCTGAATATCTTGAGATGCATCTTGACACTTGACTTAATTTGATGCTCATGAAGTATTTCATCATGCAACTGACTTCCATTCTCCTTTAGTGCATTAAGTTCATTTTCTTTCATGCGTAATACACCATATGTATTTACACTCTATGAATGACCGCTTCAAGTGTATCCAGGTTCTCGAGTAACTCACGTCTGTACGCACTAGATTCACAGCGCGTGAAGTATTCGAAGTCTGTTGCCACCTTGATTCAGAAGATCGTGTGATTTACCCCTTTTGAGGGCAAGAAATTCCTTGAACTGTGGTTCTGAGTGCTTGAGCACCAAGGTCTTTGCATTAACCCCATGAAGATTCTCTCTTTCAAGTTGTAGCCTTAAACTGATCAGAATATTGAAACATCTTCAATTTGAAAGTTTTGTGAAGCTCTTCACAAAGAATGATGCGAAATGCTGGTTTAAATGCCATCAACAGCATTTAGGCGAATTAAGGAGATAGAGATCATATAAGTGTGTTGGAGTGTTCAAACCATGTCATGCAGATGGAGTGCCTTTGTTTTGCGCAGCCATTGCAGTCAGTTGAAGCTCTTCTCTTTTGAATTAGATATAGAAGATTCATTATATGCGATTGTTGTGAAAATAAATTAAGGATCTTTTAAGTAGATAATGTGATGATGTTGTGGTTTTAAAATGCAATTAACTTTCACGGGAATTTTACAAGTTACTGATTAAAACCGATATTAAAGATTACGGGATTTTACAAATCACATAGAAACGTTGAATGAATAATCGTTTGATGTTAAGGTAGGTTTGTTGTTGATTAAATTGTTGTTTAGGTTTGACGGTTTTGTTATTGTGGCCCTAAAATATTTGAATTTATGACCAAAAACATCCAAAATTTACACTATTACATAATTTAATTTAGTGTATAAAATTAGCTAAAAGGCTATGAAAAATTAATTTTTTTCCTAATTTTTCACCGCAAAATATAATTTGAATTTTTTACAAATTTATTACCCTATCTACGCCAAATTTCAAATTTGGCTTGTAAAAATGAGTAAATAGGCTTTTACTTATAGGAAAAATTAATTTTTTCTTAACTTTTCCCGCCAAAAGTACTCAAACTGTCACCAAAATTATTATTATTTTTAAAAATTTTTTTTAGCGCTGCCTAGGATGATTGCAAACAGCCGCCTGAAAAAAAAATTCAAACTGTCACCAAACCGCTGCCAAATAAATCAAACAAACCGCCTCTTATATTTTAGCAACTCGCCGTTTTAGCAACTCGCCGTTTTAGCAACTCGCCGTTTTAGCAACTCTCCGTTTATTAAAATAATCAAACCGCTGTGTTAATACTTAAGCAAACCGCCGCTTACTTTGGCAACTCGCCGTCTGTTTTGATAACTCGCCAGCTATATTTTAATATTCAAACCGCCGTTTCCTTTTTGCTCAATATAATATTTAACTCGCCTTGACCTGTCAAACTGCCACAATACAAGGCAATAAGTCGGTTAAAAAGCAAACGCCACAATTTAATTGCATTATTTTATAGCAACTCGGCCTTGATTTTGGCACTGCCTTGACTTTTTCCTAAAAACGTGATCTTGTCCCCTTTTCCTGTCAAACCACACTTTGAATATAGTATTATATTTCCAACTCCATGTAGGAACATAAGGACGAATTCTTATTTTATTTTATTTTTTTTTTTTTTTTTTTTTTTTTTTTTTTTTTTTTACTTTTTTTTAACCAAAAATCAAACATATGTCTTTTTACACGAACAAACAAGCTCTAATATGCAATACTAAGATGAGTGTATGAAGAATATCCTTCCTTATAACATGTTATTTCTATCGTGGTTGGATCATAAAAAGAAGCAACCCTCCGTAAGAACACTAATAAGTTAATAAACTCTTATATTTCGAACTTTGGGCTTTGTATAACAAACAAATTTGTTAACAAATCTAACCTTTTTGATGTGTAGAACAAGAGAAGATCAGATTAACAAACAATAGCCCCAAAATCAAAATCTGAGGTGTGGCTTTTGAGCCAAAAATAAGCCACGAATTTGAGCTTAATTGAACCACACGAATCAATCACGAGAATCCACTTATAGATCTGATACAAAATTGTAGGTTCCCGAATTCACACAAACATGTATAGATATAAAGAGATCTAGAGAGAAAAAGTTGAGAGAGAGAATAGTTGCAGAGAGAAATATACTCACTAAAGAGTGTGTGTAAAAAAGTAAAATGCTCTTATCTCTTCCCAAAGTTAGAAGAGGTTTTATAGTCCTTACAATACTCCGGGTATTAGGTACTCCGGTTCAATACCGAAAGTATACGTTTACTTTTAAACTTCGAGCTATAATGAACAGTTAAATACACAGGGTGACCCGAGGTATTTTTCTAATATCTAACAATAACATAGCTCGATTCCTTGGTGCCCTCGATCGTGGGGGAGCAACAAATAAAGGGGGAGATTTGTTCGTCGATTTTAACTAGAATTTTTTCTCGACGATGCCTTTTTGATTCTACAAAAAGGGGGAGAAATGACATAAAACTCACTAAATACTTGTTTAAAAATAATTTTACATTTAATGAGTTTAAATTTTGTAATCATCAAAAAGAGGGAGATTGTTGATAAAATATAATGCCTAAAAACATTAATAATATTTTTTCACATCTTTACGTTTTGATAATCACAAAATATAAAAACGTTCAACATAAAATTAAACGTAAACAAGTATTTAGTAGTAAATTCTCATTTCAACAATTACATCACTTAAAGGTATGAATAAATAAATGCTTAATGGATTTTATGATCAAAGGAAATTTTTATTCAACCTCAAACTTTTATAAAATGTTGTAAACATGTTTATAAACTTACAAAACATTTTCTACATTTAAAAGAAATATTTTATTCAAAATAAACATTTTGAATTTCAAATTTTCAGACCTAAAACGGCTAGAAAAGGTCCAGTAAACACCTGCCCTGGATAGGACAAAAAGAGGAGCGTCTGAAAGGGGCGACCCCCTTAAATACATGGGTGGCCCCCTTAATTATATGGGGGCCGACACCCTATTTAAGGGGGCCGACCATAGACTCTGCTCCTCCTTCTTGTCCTATAAATACTGGACTATTCCTCAATATTTTTCTCACCTTTTGCACTCATTCTTTCTGCTTAAAACAGCCTACATATCCTCTCTAAAATGCTTTGATCATTTAATCATTTAGCTTTGTTTCCAAGTGATCCAAGCTTAATTCCTCAAGTGCAAGAGAAGAATACTTCCATCATCTAGTGAAGAAGTATTACACCCCAAAATCCATATTGCAATCTTGTTGCATCCATATCATACCTTGTAAATCTTGTAAAGTTATGTAGTTGTTAGGATTTGGTGATTGTTGTAAGTATAGTTGGATCTTGGTGATTCTTTTCAGTAGTGTTAGATAGTTGTGATATAAGTAGTGTGGTGAGAAAAAGTTGTGAAGGTGTGAAGATTGAAGAAGTTGTGTAGTCGTGATCAAGGTGTGAAGATAAGTTGTGTAGTGAAGTTGTGAAGTAGTTGTGAAGTCGTGAACTAGTCGTGAAGTTGTGTTGTGATAGATTGGTTCTAGCTAAGATTAGAACTCGACATTTAGCTTAGTGTCGTAAATTGATATAAGCAACGTTGTGTACGGTTTTCTCCGCCATAAGGGAGCTTGTTGACATAGTGAAGAAAACTCTCGAGTTTGGTGCTCGGGGAGTGGAGTAGGCCGAAGAAGAGCTTCGTAACTGAACCACTATAAATCCTTGTGTTGCGGTTTGATCTTTCCAACTCTTATCTTTTATTTACTTCTACATATTTACATTGTTCATATTGTGCAAGTATTGAATTCACAAAAAGTCGAATCTAAGTTTTTATAAAACAAATTTTAAATATTAAATTAAAAAGCGGTAAATTATTCAACCTCCCCTTCTAGTTTTCCGCAAAGCCTTTCCATCATAAATTTAAATTCTCACAAGCTCTCTTTCTGTTTTCAGCTCACTATATCTCTCATTTCTTTTTCTCACCAATTCACAATTTCTGTTTTTATATCACACAACTCTCTTTCTATTTTTTAGCTCACTATATCTCTCATTTATTTTTCCCACCAATTTAGACAGTTTTGTACAATGTTCCATTAATTCCATTAGTTTCATGCTGTCCTATCAACTTTTAAGTGTGTAAACTCTTAAGAGAGGTGGGTCATTAGACTATTTAGATGTAGTCTCAAACCTAGTTTGAGCATCTACACCCCCGATATGGTATCTTGGCACCTAGGACCACTACCTAAACCAGTTCCCTAAGGACTTGGCTCATTAAGTGTTGCCATGGATTGGGTCCTATTGATGTTACCACTGTCCTACTCTGCTTCTAAGCTAGAAGCAGTAGTGGCAGCCCTTTCCATTCTGTCACCCAACTCTTTATGGACAGTCTCATCACCAACCTTTTTAGGGGGACCACCAGACTGAGGTATCTTATATTCCCAACCTCTTTCTGGTATTTGACTCTTCACATACTTTTATTTGATGTTACATGTCCTTCCATCTATTCTTGACTGCATATTGACATAATTAGCCTCCCCTCAATCAATACTCCAGAGGTGAAGCATTCAATACCATGTACTCAATATGCTTAGCCTGCAAATGTTAGTCCAAAACCTAGAATACATAATCCAAAGTATTTTCTTATTTAACAGTATTAATTATGACTAACAATTTAAACTAGCAGTCTTAAGTATGACTAGCAGTACTAATTATACTTAGCAGTACTAAAACCCGCCTAGTAGTATTAGCCTTACAACTACCAGTTTTATTTCCAAATTTATCTCTAGTACTATCTTCAAATCATATTAATCATTAGTCTAACAAACATATCTTCAGAGATTAAGTAATCCAATGCTAGCAATCAAAAAGTTAAACCTGCTAACATCAAATGCCTTTGTGAGAAGACCTATAACATTGTGATCTGTATGTATCTTAATCACTTGAATGAGCCTCTTCTTATAAGAATCTTTGATGAAATGGTGCCTTATCTCAATATGCTTGGTTTTAGAATGAAACACTGGATTCTTCACAATAGAAATGGTGCTCTCATTATCAATGAAAATCTTGGTGTTCATGAAATTGAACCCATAATCAAGCATCTGATTTTGGATCCACAACACCTGTCCACAACAATTTGCAGCAGCAACATACTTTGCTTCAGTAGTGGAGTTAACAACTATAGTTTTCTTTTTACATTGCCATAAAATCAACCTTTTACCAAGAAATTGACAACCTCCTGTTGTGGATTTCCTGTCAAGGCTAGCTCTAGCATAATCACTATAAAAAAATCTTCCAAGTCAAACGGTGAATCCCTAGGATACCAAAGGCCCAATTTAGGTTGACCTTTCAGGTATCTAAAGATCCTCTTCACAACATGAAGAAATGAGACTTTAGGAGTAACTTGGATCCTTGCACAAGCACAAACATCAAACATTATGTCAGGCCTAAAAGCTGTCAAGTACATCAATGATCCAATCATTGATCTGTATAAATGAACATCCACATCCTCAGCTTCTTCATCCTTGAGCAATGCCTTGTGAGCCTCAATTGGAGTGCTTGCTGTCTTCATTGTGACAAAATCAAACTTCTTTAATATATCAGCCACATACTTGTCTTGGCTGATGAAGATTCCATTATCTCTTTGCATGACCTGCAATCCACTGTCATTTACTACTTGTTGATACCACTGTTAGAAGGAAATAATAGAAGTGTGATATTGGTTTGTAGTGGTCAAGATCAAAGTTGCTTATATTCATACGTCCCCTATTGGATTATGACAAAAATAGGAAGAAGATGTTAACAGGTACAATTGACAACTTGTAGATCCTTGGTGTGACATGGTACAAAGGAAATCTGATTAAGGGAAGTTTGTTTCATTCAGGGAGATCCATGATCTCAACTTCAGGGGAAGCTTTGATTAAAGGCTTTATGATGAAGTTCGTGCAAGAACATTGTTTGTTTTGTCATCATCAAATAGGGGAAAATTGTTGGGATTCTTGATTTGATGAGCCAAAGTGAATAAAAGAATGAAACAAAAGGACTTAAATGCAAAGTTGGAATTCTTCAAAAGATGGAAGATTTTGAAGATACTAGAAGATCTCCTTATTCAGATAAAAGATTTAAAAGATAAAGCTTAAAGTTTAAAAGATTTATTTATTTTTCTAATTCTTATCTTTTGTAAACCTAGACTCCTTATGTTATAAATGAAGGACCAGGCGTGTAGGTTTAGATGTGTGTCAAGATGTAAACACCTAAATGTATGTGTGTGTGTGTATGTGTATGTATTCTAGGGGTAGAGATGTAGACGCCATATGTTAGGTTTAGCCTCAAGGTCAAGGTAACTTGATCCTGTTATAGTTTATTGATGTAATAATATTATTCTGATCAAATAATATTAGGGCTTGGAGTGTTAATAATGAAAAACCTTATGATAACTTTGATTTGTTCTTATTCCGTTGCATGTTATTATCTTTGTTATCATGATCCTAGATGAGGTCTAAACAACCTCGAGCTATAAATGATCCAAGAACTATCACATGCTTTAGTTCTATCAATGGATATGAAACTTGAGTATCAAACTTTCAGGGCAAAGTCCACTAAAAGTATCTCACAGACCTACACCCGCTATAAGATCTTGCTCAATAAGCTTGCCAATGATGGTATTAACCTCTCTAAACACGAAATCAATGTTGGTTTCATGAACAGTCTCCCTGAGAAGTGGCTAACCTTCTCTTAGGGACTGAGGAATGCCAATCATACTCAAACCCTTGACCTTGCGAATATCTATGGAAGGTTTGTCTATGAGGACAACTTAATCCAAAGAAGGTATTCTGACACTAAAAATGCCCTCATTACCACTCCCTCAAGCACTCGAGTTTCTATTGCCTTCTTCTCTAACAATGACATTCAGGATTTCTAAGAAAATTCTGATGATGAAGTAGAATAAAGGACTAGTGAGGAGTATCTAAAAGACTTAGATATTTAGTATCATGAAAGAGCCCTTTTGGCAAACTTAAAATGTTTTATAAAAAGAAGAAACAATTTCTCATGTCAAAAGGCAAATGAAAATAATGAATGTTACAAATGTGGAAACAAATGTCATTTTGCAAGAGACTGTTTTTCTAAAAGGTCTGAACCTTCTTACAAATCACCAGTGAATAATTACTCTTCAGTGTTTAACGGCTTTCAACCAAATTTTACTCCAAAACTTATTCAGTCTTCTTCTAACTCAAATAATCAAGCTGATCCAAAGTTTTAGAAATATTACAAGACCGAATACGAGAAGATGAAAGCTAAGCTTGCACTCCTTGAGGCAATTCCCTTAAGTTCTCATAACCCAAAGACCTTCCAACCAAGAACAAAGGTTTAGTCACTAAAACCTTTGATTGGGATGAGGAAAAGTGTTGGGATTCTGAAGCTTTTACAAGTTAATACTGTTGGCTCAAGATTAATAATGCTAGTGAAGACTTAATGCTATTAATGAAGATTGAAGAAATAAGTCTAAGTCTTTAGTACTGCTAGCTTTGTAGTTAGTACTGCCAGTACAATGTTAGCACTGGCAGTAATAGTTAGTATTGTTAGTTAGTATTAGTACTGCTAGTATATTGTATTAGTACTGCTTATGAGATATGCATGAGATAAATTAGGAATAGATATGCATTATCTTTTAACGCGTTTTGTAAGCCTATTAGGGTTTTTCCTTGGTGTATAAAAGGAACCCTTATGGCATAGTTAGATATATGAGTTGTAGATGAATTGTTAGATATACACAAATAGTTGTTAGGCAAAACATATAGTTGTTTTGTTATTAGTGAAATATATTGAAGTTAGGAGAATCTTCTGTGTTAATCATATTGTTCTTCTTGAGTATATATACTAGATTCCGCATAGTATATATATATATACACACATAATCGTCAAGGTTTCAACCTTAGTTGTCTTGGATTTATCTAAGGTGACTAAAAGCTTCAACAAGCTAACAAATGATCTGTTATGGAAGGGATCAACACCCTCTGAAAATCGACTTTTGTGGTTTAGGTATCGAGAATATGATTTAGCACACTTAAAACTCGTTTTTGAGTTTTCGATATATAAGGTCTGGAAGTCGGTTCGATATGGCGTATCCAAGGATTGGATACGGCGTATTGGTCTTTTCAGGATACGGCGTATTGAGCTTTATCCCTTTGTGGTCTTTGGTGAGTGCAGGCACGGATGCGCCGTATCTTCCTTGATAGATACGTGGTTGGTAGTTTTGTATACACAATAAAATATACTAATAATATTCCAAAAGAGCAATTAAGAACTTTCCTACAGTCTCCCTTAAGAAAAGCTCACTCTAAAAGATATA
>BQNB010106825.1:10940-23304 GCA_026074375.1 Tanacetum coccineum | reverse complement strand
GACTCTATTGTACTTTAAGTTTCTAGCGTCTTGCTAGTCTCTTTTTTTATATATTCCATCTTTGCCGTTAAAAAAAAAAAGTTGCATTATTGTGTCAGCTATACTTAAGATTCATGGTCATACTTTGTGTTAAAACATGTAAAAATTTAGCTTCGCAATCGAATTTAAAAGCATCACGTTGAGTTATCAAAATCGTCAATATTTATAGAATATAGAAAACTAAATAACTCAAATAAGTATTATGTTTCGTGTATAAAATATGTTTTGGTCAAACAAAGATTAGCCTATTGTATATCTTCAATACATAAATGTTAGAATTTTAGTATGTGTTAAACCAAAAGAAAAAAAATGCGATTCTTCCGAACCCATTAATGAATAGCTAGAAACCCCTTTTTTTATTTATGATATTTTATGTGCTTCGGTGTTTTTCTATTTAGTTGTACAACATGATTTCAGGCCGACAATGAAAAATCCACCAAAAAGCCTTCGAGTAGATTTGGGATGTGATTAGATACTATTAAATCTTTGTTCGGAAGTAAAAAATTGTTTACGTTTGTAGTATTTTAAAATATAAGTCTAGGGATATAAAGTTTAAGGGTTATTTGTTTATTTTTTAAAGTTATAATAAAACTTGTAAATTTATAAATTAAAAACATTAAATTTTTAACATTAAAAACCACTAAATTTTTATTAATTACCTCCTTTTTTATCAAGTTTTTTTCTTCACAAATTTGACACATATATTTTTATGTGTTTTTTTTCTTCATCATATTTCTCCATCACAAATTTTGCAATTTTGACCAAATTGATTCAATTTTGACTTTTTATTGACCAACCAGATCGCACGATTTTACCTACGTGGCAAAATCAAGCGTTCTGATTGGTCTAATTTTTTAATTCATAAGATCCAATTTGATAGAAAACTCCGATGTAATTCTTTTATTATATAAATATAAAAGATTTATTATCATACACTGTTGCTTTGTGCGATAACATTCGTATAGTTTAAAGAAACCCATCAACGAAAATGACATAAATCCTTAATTAATTACGCCAAAGGAAAAAATAAACTAGTTTGAACCAGTAACAAATTGAAAATAACCGGGGTCATATTTTTCTGTTGAATTTGTCTAGTTGAGTAAAAAACTCACAACTTTGTTAGAAACTGACAAAGCTCTGAGTCGCAGTCTTTTTCCTAATAAATGTTAAAGACAAAAACTCGCAATTTTATTATGGAGTAAAAGTTAAATTTCATAGTCCGTTGAGCCACACAAGCTTATTTAAAGATTATGCTTAACTTTACAAAAAATAAACTACTAAAAATATGCTCCTTCTGTTTCAAAATTATTGTCTCTCGATAAAAAACATATAGTTTAAAAAAATGCATTTATTATTGTTTTTCTTTTTTTTTACTTTTTGACAGAATGACAGTTTTACCCTTACCTAATTAATTAAAGTTTTCTTTAAAGTTTGTAATTATAATTTCAAACAAGAGTAATATAGTAAACTTGATCAAATTTCCTTACCTATTTTTTATAATAAACAATTAAATTGAGACATTCCAAAAAGAAACGTGAACAATAAAAATGAGACGGATGGAGTAACATTTGTTTTGAAGACATTGCATATAAGAGAGATTATAAAAATAATCTCGCACACCGATTAGACACATGATTAGCATTCGACTCAATATGTAGGCATGTTGGAATCTTCGCCAAGAAAAAAACGCCTGTGAACTTTTTAACTGACTCGTCGGATGGAAGATTCACACTCAGACCGGCAGACGTTTTGGTTTTTGGATGGGTTGGAGGGAAACATGCGTGCGTGGATTTGACTAGGGTTTCTCCTCTCGTGGGCTTAAGTAGTAAGGGTTGTACACTGGGCCAGGCTGCTTTAAAAGCCACCTTGTGCAAAGTGACAAAACACGAGAAATCATGCATTGAAAATCAACACGTGTTTATTCCTTTTACATTTCATACCTTTGGTTTCCTTGCACCGGAGGCGGTGGAGCTACTCTAAGAGTTCAACGGGTTATGCACAACAATGTTATGACTCCTGGATTCACGGATGTGGTTTTTAAACGTATTGGCTTTGCAATCCAAAAAAGACTAGCGGGGCAGCTTGTTGCCCGCTTGCCTTCCACCACTATGTAATTGCTTTTTGACAAAACAACTCAAAATATACTTGCAATTGTTTGGCCGAAAACATGAAATAAACGTGATAATAGAAACTATAACACACTCTTATTAGTATAGATTCCTGATGTGTCGAACATGAGTAAGTTTTTAAATCTATAACTCGGTTACCGGATTTCTTAGCAACACGCACGAGCAAGTGTACTCGTCATTTAGTAGCAAGAGATGGAATTGTAAGTCGGGATCGTTCGCGGGGATTTTTGTATTTCGGTGATGTTTTAAATTTGATAATAACAATCCAAACAAGCAATGACTATAATGAAAGTTCAAATGATTAAAAGCTACACTTGATTAGACTAGTTTGGGCAATCCGATTTATATGATTGTGATGAACATCTTAACATGTTGATTATGATAATTAGATGTTGATCTAATCTATTGTTTTCAAAAACCTTTAATCCTCGTCAAGATTGCAAGTAACCAAAAACAAGCTTTAAGTTCAATCAATCAATTCAAGACTAATTCAATTTCAATTTGTTCGATTCGCGGTTCGTTTCACACTCGTTAACACCCACAATTATGCTTCTTGTTCAATCAAAGTACTTAAGAAATGGTCAATACAAAAGGTAGTCCATCATAGACAAATCGACTACAATCTATTGCTAGCAATCACCCTTTCGACCTATGAGACTTTTAGCAATAAATCATGTTTGATAAAACAAAAACAAAGTCACATGAAGCATAAGCATAGATGGATCTTAGAAATAGCTTGAAATTGAATAAAAACATGCTCTCATAATCATAATCAAATCATCATACCACAAACATCATCCAATCAAGTGCATAAAGGCACTAGCCACTCATAGCAAACAAAAATATAAATCCAAAAACTTTAGCATTAGAAAACATGATTAAAAGGTCTTACAAAGTTTGTAAAAGATTACAAGAGATGAGGCTTTGATGCCTTGAAGATTGGTGATGATTTCTTGATGATCTTGACCTCCAAATGATGGCTTCTTCCCACTTCTAACTTCTGGGTTTTTTCTGGGGTTTTACGAAAGATTGATGGCTTTGAGAGAGAGTAGTAAAGAGATTGATTGAGATGAGAGAGATGTATATAGATGTGTGTGAAAACAATAGCCAAATGGGTCTTATTTATACTAGTAGGAAGGCCTTAGGGTATTAAACGATATGCTTGGGGCCAAAGGGTCATCAAATGCTAGGGAGAAGGGTTCTAGAACCATCTTGATCGTTCATGGAGCTTCAAGCTTAACTTGGAGAAGATGACTTGAATCCATCCGGGCGGCTCCCCTCAATGTCGGGCGGCTCCTATGTAGCCGACCGACAACTCAAAAAGTCGGGCGGCTTCTTTCATTTTTCAGCATGCATTTTTCTTGATTCTTCGTTTAAGCTTCCCGTTTGAGTTGTGCTCGGCCGTCGGTATTTATTCTTCAACATAACTTCATTTTAGCTTTATCTTGGGACTTGGAAGCGTAAATCATTGACTCTTTTGCTCTTGGAATACTTCCCAAACTTGATCTTGATGCGGGATTCTTCGTACTTTTATACAACTTGATTAATTCGTTATTTCTTCGTCTTTTACCTTGCTTTTCTTGTACTTGGCTACAATTTGACTTGCAAACACACTTTGGTACAATTAAGTAAAAAAAAGTATATAAAAATAGCCAAATAACATATACAAAAGTACGGATAGTGCGACTAAAAACATGTATAATTTGAGCATTATAAAATCTCCCCACACTTAGGCTTTGCTTTCCCTCAAGCAAATCTAGAATTAAAGAAACCAAATCCACATGGTACATGAGAATGATTAGAAAAATATGATGCAAGTCTACCTAGTACAAGTACGAGATATGACTCATCGATTTATGCTTTTTTGGTGAGAAATCGAGATGTTTGACAATACCCATTGATTTTCTTGCTTGATTCACATTTATACGCACCTCACAAAAAAGAAATGAAGTATAATTTACTCATCACTCATTTTATTATTTGGTGGAGTAAGTAAGAGAAATCACACTCATGGCTCAGTCGTGACTAAATTCATTACCATAAGCTTGTACAAGAAACAAAACAAAATCGATGAGGCGTGAGCACCAAGTGTACATATCTAAAGAAACATTATCAGGTTTTTATTGTTCAGGCTTCAGGTTTAGTGGGTATGGATAAGGCATGGGAATGTTTGGAGTGAGGTGTGTAACAAATAACGTAAGTCAAAAGTCTACAAACTAAGCGTTGCTAGCTACTACATTCTGCTATCCAAATGATTTTTGAATGATGATACACTTTATTATATATTTTTTTCGTATCATGTCTTAGCTCATTGGCTAATCGATACCAAACTTTCTTCATCTTCCTCCATCCTCATATTATTTAGCACATTGGCTTTATTAATATATTTTCATTTTTCTCTTTTTTCATATATATTCGACCAACCTTTGATCGATGATCATTATATACCTGTAACAACCAAAATGCCATAAGACATGGAGTTAACAACTTTCTCAAAATTTATAAGGATTTTGCATATAACAACCATCAATCCAAGTAGCTAGCAACCAACCAATATACTTTAACTAGGGTAAGGCTAGGCTAAATGGTGTATATTTTCTTTTGGTGGATTTATCAATTAAGAACAGGATGGCTCAACATGTGTTTCTAAGGGTATCTAGTGCTAAAAATGAGCACTAACAAATGGGTCCATATAAGTGGTTAACTAACCGAGGTGGCTAGCTAAAAGCATTGAAACATAAACGGAAGTCCATTTGGTTTTATTCTTAAGTTGCTTCTTTGCCACGCACATACACTTATTATTACACAAGTGTGATCTCATTGTGCGGTTTTGTAACGATTTACATGCACAAGTTCTAGAATAAATAAAATCACCAACACACTCATAGCAAAAAGATTGAGCATAAAAGATGTATGCTACATAAGAAATAGGCTCAAATCATCACAATTTAGTGGAAGGGCTATAATATGTGCTATCAAATGTTATCGATCTTAGAATGGATTACAATTATAATCGGGAGACATCTTAATTTTTTAAAGATTACAGATTTTACCAGTGGGTGGATCTAATTATTCTAATATATTATCCTAAAAGCGTAAAAACAACTAGATCACGAGGGCAAACAAGTATACAAAAATTTAACCCAAAAATATGAAAAATTAAAAATTAGTCTCGTTTTCACTATTTACTCCCCCCACACTTAAGTTTAACATTGCCCTCAATGCGAAAAAATAAATCAAAGTATAAATAAGGAAATAAGAGAAGAGAAAACCAGACATCCGGGCAGAGCTCCATATGGTTCTGGCATCATCACCTGCAGTAATCTTATACGAAATGCATATATTTTTAGATTTTTGATGATTTATAAAAGAAAAGTAATATTACACCCCCACACTTAAGCTTGAACATGGGTTAGAAAAATTAGGGTGTAAACATTGAAAATAAACTAAGAAATAAAATACTAAAAAATACACGGGTTGCCTCCCGAGAAGCGCTTATTTTATTAACGATTCATCAGCCGGACTCGTACTCCTCCTTCTTAATTTTTCTTCGAGTGGAACCTCCTCACTCGGGTCTTCTTTGATGTAAAGGATATTTCCTTTCACTATTCCTTTGCCGGTTTCATCCAGGTCATACAGCTTAGCTTCATTGCAAGTATTTTCCATTATGCTGTATATGAATGGTTTTTCTGTGACCCATGACATGATTTTGCGATAGTCGTTTGGGAATGGGGCCATGAATAGAATGGCTTTCATTTTGCCTTTTTCGCACATGAGGTGAATTTCCTCACTTGACAGCTCATTCAATTGCTCCCCATCATGGTAGAGCTTAACACGGTGTCCATTAACAATAAAGCTTCCTCCATGTTTGTCGTATAACTCAACATATTCGGATGGAAAACCATGTTTGACCATAAATGGTCCATACCAGTTTGATTTGATTTTTAGAGCTTTGAACTTGTACTTAGAATTAAATAAGAGAACTTTATCTCCGGCTTTGAATTCTTTCCAAGTTCTAATCTTCTTATCATGATAAGCCTTAGTTCGAGCTTTGTAGAGTTTGAAATTCTCATACGCTTGGAGTCTCAATTCATCGAGTTCGTGCAGTTGCAGGAATCGTTTTTCTCTACGATTTTGAGATCAGGATTACAGCTTCTTAGGGCCCAGTAAGCGCGACGTTCGATTTTGAACGACAAGTGAGATGTTTTCCCACACAACAATCGGTACGGTGTTGTGCCAATATGGAGTTTTGTATGCCGTACAAAATGCCCACAAAGCGTTATCAAGTTTTCTTGACAAAACGGAAGGATTGTCCTAAAGTGTTTTTTCAAGAATCCATTTTAAGGCTATGTTGGTGTTTTCAACCTGTCCAGTGGTTTGTGGATGATAGATGTAGCAAAACGATGATGAACTCCATATCGTTTTAAGACTTTATCCATTTGTTTGTTGCAAAAGTGAGTACCCTGTCACTTATTAAAGCTTTTGGGATACCAAAGCGAGAGAAAAGCTTTTTCAAGAAATTGATTACAACTCGTGCATCATTGGTGGGTAGAGCTTCAGCTTCTGCCCATTTGGACATGTAATCAATAGCAACAAGAAAGTATTCGAACTAATGAGATTTAAGGAACGGTCCCATGAAATCAATTCCCCATATGTCGAATATTTCACTGACTTGGATGTTTTTTTAGGCATTTCATCCCTTCGTGAAAGGCTACCAGAGCGTTGGCAAGCATCACAGTTTTGAACGAAGGTATGAGCTTCCTTGAAAATTATTGGCAAATAAAAACCAGCATCAAAAACTTTTTTCGCTGTGGTGAAAGGACCATAGTGTCCCCTAGTTGGGCCATGATGACATTCATCAAGGATGTTTCGAGTTTTCGAACCGTGAACACATCTCCTAATCATCCTAGCAGGGCACAATTTGAAGAGATACGGTTCGTCCCAGAAATAATGCTTAAGTTCTGAGAAGAACTTGCATCGTTGGGCATAATTTAATCCTTTTCGGAGAATTTTTCCAACTAGATAGTTCACGAAATCAGCGAACCATGGAATTTCTTCCTCATCGCTAGTTGAGATGTTCATGAGGGTTTCATCAGGGAAGTTATCATCGATGTCTTCTTACCTTAATTCTTTCAGATTTAGATTTTTGAGTCGTGACAAATGGTCTGCCGCGACATTTTCTACTCCTTTCTTGTTTTTGATCTCGATATCATATTCTTGAAGTTGTAAAATCCATCAGATAAGACGCGATTTAGCATCTTGCTTAGCAAACAGATATTTCAAAGCAGAGTGGTCTGTGAAAACTATGGTTTTGGAAAGAACAAGGTATGATCGAAATTTATCGAACACAAAAACTACAGCTAGTAGCTCCTTCTCAGTGACCATATAATTTAGTTGTGCGTTGTTTAGAGTTTTGCTGGCGAAATGGATAGGAAGGAAATGTTTTCCTTCGCGTTGTCTAAGTACGGCTCCAACACCGAAATTGCTTGCATCGCACATAAGTTCAAACGGCTGTGACCAATCTGGTGAAACCATAATCGGTGCATTCGTTAACTTTTCTTTAAGAGTTTTGAATGCCTTGATGCATTCTTCATTGAAATCAAAGACTGAGTCTATTTTGAGAAGTTTTGTCATAGGACGAGAGATTTTGGAAAAATATTTGATGAATCGATGATAAAATTCTGCATGTCCTAGAAAACTTCTAATGGCTTTGACGTTAGTGGGTGGTGGTTGTTTGGCTATTACATCGATTTTCACCTTGTCGGCCTCTAATCATGCACTTGAGACTTTGTGGCCAAGCACAATTCCTTTTGTCACCATGAAGTGACACTTTTCCTAGTTTAGCATAAGATGGGCTTGTTTGCATTTGATGAGCATTTGGTCAAGATTTGCAAGGCAATAGTCGAATGAATCTCTAAATATGGAAAAATCGTCCATGAAAACTTCCATGGAGGTTTCAAGCATGTCTTAAAAGATGGCGATCATGCACCTTTGAAAGGTCGTTGGTGCATTGCAAAGACCAAAAGGCATACGCTTGTAGGCGTAGGTTCCATAAGGATAGGTGCATGTGGTCTTTTTCTGATCGGCATGTTCAATTGAAATATGAAAATATCCAGAAAATCCATCGAGAAAACAAAAGAATTTGTTCCCCGCTAGTCTTTCAAGCATTTGGTCCATGAAGGATAGAGGAAAATGATCTTTTCTGGTGGCTTCATTTAACTTGCGATAATCAATACAAACACGCCAACCGGCGACAGTTCTTGTCAGAACAAGTCCATTCTTTTTATTTGTCACAACGGTCATTCCTCCTTTCTTAGGTACACAATTTACAAGACTTATCCAAGGACTATCTTCGATGGGGTAAATGATACCGGCATCGAGAAGTTTAATAATCTCTTTCTTCACAACTTCTTTCATGTTTGGGTTAAGTCGACGTTGTATTTGAATGACGGGTTTAGCATCATCCTCAAAGTTGATTTTATGTTTGCAAAAAGATGGGCTAATGCCCAGAATATCAGATGTTTTCTAAGCAAACGCTTCCTTGTGATTTTTGAGAATGGAAACAAGACGTTTCTTTTCATCGTCCTTGAGCAGATCAGATATGACTACTAGAAGAAGAGAATCTTTTCCAAAAAATCATATTCAAGATGTTTGGGTAGAGGTTTCATCTCAAGATCGGTTGGTGTTGATCCCAATGAACAGATCTTCTTAGCTTGTTAAAGCTTAGTTAACCTGGATAAATCTAAACTAACTATAAGAGAAACTATGATTGTGAATACTACAAGTTATGCGGAATCTAACTTGTAATACTAAGAAGAACAATGAATACTAAACTTTGAATATATTGATTGCTAATATTCTGCCTAGGTGACAGAATAACTAACTATGAGATATGAATTCTATATGCATCTCTAACTATGCCTTAGGGTTCCTTTTATACACTGAAACCCTAATGGGCTTACAAAACACATACAATGATAATGCATATCTATTCCTAAATTAACTCATGCATATCATAATAGCAGTACTAACTATATAAGACTAACAGTACTAACTATTAACTAACAGTACTAACTATACTGGTAGTACTAACAATGTACTGTCATTACTAACTAATATAACTAACAGTACTAACTACTTAGTCTGTTTTCTTCAATCTTTAGCAGCAACATCAACTCTGAACCACCAGTAGTAAATTAGCACAAGCAGTAGTAACTCAGAATTCCCAACAATCCTCCTCTAAACTTGATATTTACTTGTCAATCATCAAGTTTCTTCACTGTAAGCTCCATAAACACCAGGAGGATGTATCCAAACACTTTACTACTCTTCAAGCAATGATTTGATGAACTTGATAAGCTCAAATGCCATAGTAATTTCTCCTTCAGCTTCTAACTGCAAGTTTAGCATCTTCTCTAGTAATTCCTTGATCAGAGGGTACTTATTCTCCACTAGCATGTTAATTTCCATGGGTTTACCATCCATAAACAGAGTGTGAACTCCATAACTTTCATACAATTTCCATCTCAGCAATTTCCAATCCAGTTGATTCATCCATAGTTCATCCTTTTCATCTGGGTCAAATATCATCCTTAGATCTCCCAAAAGCAATAAATCATGTCCTTCAAGAGGATGATCTTGAAACCTTTCCTCAACTAACCTGTATAGATCATTCAAGTCTTGCCTGTCAAGTCTTCTTAAGAAGGCTTGTGTGTCTCCATGATAGCTTGAACTTCCATCAACTCTGGTTAATTTGTAAACATACATGTCTTTTTCTTCCATCTTTCCCAGCAACTGATATTCCCAATTCACAATAGGAAATTTTCTAGATAGTGGCTCATAGTTCACTTTACTGTCATCATTAGAAATTATATTTAAACTTATCCTAAGTTCTTCCTTCTCCTTCTCATACTCTGCTGCTTCTTCTTCTGTAACATCCTTTGCAGATTTCATCACCTTTGGTTTCTTGGGTGACTTCTGTGTTGCATATGATCCTACAACTCTTTTCAATCTTTTAGATAGCTTCTGAGCTTCTTTCTCTGAATCAATTAGCGTAAAATCTTGAATCCTCTTTTGCTGTCTTTCATACAACCCCTGGATTTCTTCATAAGACTTTTCTTTCAGCTGACTATGTTTGTAACCACCCATGTTCTTTAGATAAGTCATCATAAGATTCTTCAACTGTGTTTTAGTAGGTGGTTTGTTTCTGATTGCCTATGCTCTTTCAACTGCTAACTGTTTCTTTCTCCTTTCAAAGAATTCTGCCAATAACGTGGCCCTTTCTTCAATTGTATACTTCTCTTGTTCTTCTTGTGTCATTCTAGCAGCCAGTTCATAATCAGCATCTATCCTTGCCTGTACCTCATCAAACATTTCAACTATAGCAACCTTAGAAGAGTCTTCTACATCTTTAATAGCAACTCCTTTCTCCTTAGCTTTCTATTCCTTCATCTTTATCAAAGTTTGAGCCATAGCCATAGTAACATCCTCATCCTCAAAGAATGTTGTTGTTGTAGGAGGAGTCCTTGGTGCAACAGTACTAACTGTTTCAGGAACACTAGCAGTACTAACTCCCTCACTAGCAGTATTAACTGCTTGTGTGTCACCACTTCCTTTCACAACTTCTGTATCATCAGCACCAATCTTTACTTGGTTCTCTACATCTTTCTCTTAAACAAAAGCCATTCCTTCATCCACCAGATCATCAAGATCATCAAAATCACTATCTTTAAACATTAGCTTTGTCTTGTCACTTGTCCTCCCCTGTTTGGATGCATCCTCCTTATCTAAATCATCATCAAAAGACTCAACCTGGCTGTATATCCTCCTTCTTGGGTGTGAGATGCTTGACTTCCTCTATCTTTCTAATTTCTTGACTCTTTTCTTTAGTTTGAAGATCTCTACAGCTTGAGCATCCTTCTCTTTCTCCAAGTCAAGCACCTGTTTTGACAATTTTTTACACTTAGCCATCAATTCTTCTAGTTTCAATCTACCCTTATCACTTCCAGGTGTGTTAACTCCTAGGAGAGGTGAATCATAGGGTGTGTTTGCTACATTATCTGTCAATTCAATTTGATGTTCCATGCTGTCCTCACCACTTCCAAGTGTGTGACCTCCTAAGAGAGGTGGATCACTGGACAAGTTAGATACACCCTCAGACCTAGTCTGAGCTTGCATACCTCCCATGGTTTCTTGGCGCCAAGGACCACTACCTGAACCAAGTTCCAAGGAAAATTGTTCATTAAGTGTTGCCGTGAATTGGGTCTTATAGATGTTACCACTAGCATGCTCTGCCTCTAAGCTAGTAGCAGTAGTGGCAGCCCTTTCTACACTATCAAGCATCTCTTCATTGATAGCCTCATCACCAACCTTATTAGGGGAACCACCAAACTGAGGTACCTTGGTGTTCCGACCTTTTTTGGTTCTCCTATATGTGCTTGGGTCTTTTGGTGGTTGTGATGTAGCAAGTAGTAACTGGAGATAGAACTACTAGAGGAGCAGTAGAAGGTGTTGGTTGGGGTTCAGGGGGTTGCTCTGAACCTTCACCAACTACTACTGGAGGAACCAACATATTATGAAACAATGGTGTTACTCTGCCTGAAAATCCTTTTCCTGGTTTCCTCATATTTGTAAAAACCTTTTTAGTAAGTTTAGGTGTTTCATGAATATCATTAAAAGGTATTACCAAATTTGGAAGTTGAATATTCAAAAACAATTGCAAAAACCTTGGATACATTAAAAACTTCTTTGGATCTAAGTTCCTTAACATACCATCAAAAATCAATTTAGAAAAATTAAACTTTTGACCCTTTGCTAAACAAATAATTGCAAAAGCCAAATTTGTAGAAAACTGATCCCATGAAGTAGATTTTGAACTTAAGCAATGAAGGATGGTATGCATGAGGTACCTCCACTGAGGAGAAAATAAACCTTTATAAAAAGTTAATTTTCATATCCCATCAGTGTAAGGTTTTCAAAAATTTCATTAGTTGTTAGGCAAGCAGTACCATCCTCATCATTTAAGTAAAGTTCTCTCCTCATTGATGATTCTGATAATACCACAGCCTTGCCATCAACATTGGCATGTATTTGCTTCTCTGAATTGATTGTTTTGAGACAAGTAGTGTTCCAAAACTGTTCAATGTATGAAGCATAGATAGTTTGGACTGATAGTGAGAGCAAAATTAATCGAACTA
>BQNB010106824.1:0-21428 GCA_026074375.1 Tanacetum coccineum | reverse complement strand
TGGTAGCTTGTTGCCTAGGGTTTAACGAATTCCTCAGCTGGTTGTTGGTAGTAGGATAGCGAGATGTGACGATAGCTGATAGGAATGACATCATATGGTTGATAACATCAATGGGATCGTCACCTTGGTTGAACACAAGAACAGTTAGACCTGAGTCTAGTTAGGGAAATGCAGGTTGTTGGTGTTGTTGGTTCATTGTGGGAGCATATTCCATTTGAGGGATAGATGAAGGTGGTGAATAAACGTTATGGTGAACTGATGATTGATAATCATTGGATGGATAAGTGATTGAAAGAGGTGTTGATGATTGATTGATTGAGTATTATTGAGACTGATAAGGTGATCCATACTATGGAGACTGATATAGTGAAACTCGTGGTTAAAATTGAGAGTTTTGGTATGAGTTCTGATGAGTTTGATAAGGAGACTGGGTCATCTGATGGGTTACAACCAAAGCAAGCGGATTCAAAAACTTGCTCCACTCAAGAGGAAGAGTATTCAAAAACTTAGTGTTCACTTGAAATTGTTCTAGTTTCACATTGTAGATGTTCTTGTCATTAAGTAGCAGTGAAAATCTTAAGTAGAAATCACGTAGTGTTTCCCCCTTCATATAAGCAAACTTATCGAATTCATCATATAGTTTACACTCTCTTTCCTATTTCATCAATGAAGTTCCTTACATGAGAAGTTGAATTCTTTCCCAAAGTTCCTTAGTGATTCGATGATTGCTAACAAGTGCATAGACCTCTGGTGGTAATCCTTGGAGAATGATATTTGTTGCATTGACATCACAATCAGCTTGAATAGCATCTGCAAGCATCAATTCAGAGTATTTTCTTGGCCTAGTCACACCATTTTCCTCAATTGTAGGCCAGATGAGTGGACCATTTTCAACAGATTCAAGGATCATTCGTCCATGTTGTCTATTCATCATGTATAGCTCTATTCTTCTTTTCCAAGAATCGTACATATCCTTTTCCAACATAGGTGGACGATTGTCAGCACCCGAAAGAATCGCTTTGTCAGCAAGAGTCGTCATAGAGAAATTTATATGTAAAAGATTACTTGTATGATCTAACGGTGATTGAAAGTAATTGTGTTGTTATGAGTTGTTTTTTGTGGGTTTTATGTCTTGAAAGGTTATACGGGATTTTACAATTCTTGACAAAACCGGGAAAACAAGTGAATATTTCACGGGATTTTACAAGTCACAGAAATAAACCGTATACTTTTGATAACAAATTTGAGTGTTTTAACTTTAGTTGCAAATTCGGTGTCCAAATGAAAATTTGCGAATTAGGTTGCCAATTAAAACTGCAAATTCAGTTGCCAAATAATTGTCAATTCGGTTGCTGCTAATTCGGTTGCCAAATAAACTGTCAATTCGGTTGCTGCTAATTCGGTTACCAAATATCTGCTAATTCGGTTGCTGCTAATTCGGTTACCAAATATCTGCTAATTCGGTTGCTGCTAATTCGGTTGAACTGCCAATTCGGTCAAAACTGCTAATTCGGTCAAAACTGCTAATTCGGTCAAACTGCCAATTCGGTCAAAACTGCTAATTTGGTCAAACTGCCAATTCGGTCAAAACTGCTAATTCGGTCAAACTGTCAATTCGGTCAAAACTGCTAATTCGGTAAAACTGCCAATTCGTTCAAAACTGCTAATTCGGTTGCAACAAGTACGAAACTCAAACTTTTAAAAACACAAAAAGACACATTTTTGATTGATTTTTCCCAAATTTTCTTGTACAACTATTATTACTACGCCTGTAGATACCTTAAAAATGCAAACTTTATGGTTTTTAAGCAAAAAATTTTAAAATCAAGATTTGTACTTTTTAAAGCTTTTCAAATACAAAATATGAACAAAGATGATGTTTTTCTTGAATCTAAGCTTGTACACCTATATCCTAAAGATACTAGATCAGATTTACCAAGGTAAATGATCCTTTAGTGTACACAAAAGCTTCAAAAACAAAGAAAGAACAAGAAGAAGGCGTGCAGTGTAAAAGGAAAACAAACCAAAAAAATTCCTAATTTGAAATAGATGTCCTTTAAAACCATCAAATAACAGATGTTCTTTATTTCAAATACAAGTATGTTATTAACATGAACATCTGATATTAATATTGATATAATATTAATCAATATGAAACTGTGTCTCTTTATTTCAATATGTATTAGATAAACAAATCAATATGCACATCTGTTTAGAGAGAGAGTGGTTGGATGAACATTTTAGAGAGAGAAAGAAACATGAAAGGAAACTTGTATTATGTGTGTGAAATAATAAACAAGCAACCACCTCTCCAAGGCATGGAGAGGTATATTTATACCCTAATTAAGGCCGGCTATGGACTAGTTCATGGGCTTTGTCCATGGGCTTTTCCTAACTTGGCCTATTAAGGTTCCAGATAATACTTAACGAGCTAACGACGGTTATCTATGGAGTGACCGATACTTTCCTAGGATATTCGTATTCCTAACAATCTCTCCCTAAGGGAGGTCACTCCGTTTATCAAAAACTTAAACCTTGCATACTATGAAGGTCTTTGTTCTTTTGCTCCCATACTTCTTTTTCTTTTCTTTATCTTGTGAATATAGCGTAGTGATCATTAAATTTAGGCTTGAGCTTGTTCCTTTGACTTGTATGTAACTATGTGATCTTGAGCATCTTGAGATCATCAACCAAGCATAATCTCTTTTTGCCATCTTGTAAACTTTGCCATCTTGTGAACTTGTGACTTTTGGATTGACATGCTCATATTGTTCTTGATGTTTGAAAGCGAGTGTAACCATCTTTCTTGATATTCTTTAACTTTAACACTTCATCACCTCGAGAAAGACGTTCGGTGTCAGAGTGACGGTAACTTCTTTGAAATTCTTTGACTTTAATACTTTGTCATTTCAAGAAAGACGTACAGTATCAGAGTAGGGGAAGTCTTGAAACATGTACTTGAGCTTTCATGATGTCTTAACTTTTTTCGGTTGAGTATGAGCATGTGGTTATGAATCTTTAAGACCGCTAGAATCAGGTACCTTCACCTCCATCTTTAAGTATCCTGCATTAAAACAGTTAGCAATAAAGCGGGGGGACGAATATGGCTTTGTCATTCGCCCGTGTTAGGTTGGAGTAACCTTCGAATCCGTGAGGATCGACCTGTGATCAGGTAGATTCAATTTAAGAGAAGAATTCACCGAAGAATCTCCTTGACAGGGTTTCGCAGCTGCACTAGCCTTTCTTATTACCAGAGCGTCTCAAAGTAGACAACACGATAAGAGTGAACCGGTAAGTTACTATCTTCCTGATTAACCCGTTAATTCGTGTTCAGCTTTTCTATGTCCAGATACCCTTGTGAGGCTTCTCATGAACATAAGATTGAAAATCAATTTAGAAAATCAGTTGGTGTGTCAAAATGCAAACGATTTTTATGACACACCAACAGTTTTATCTTTTTCAAAATTCATTCATCAATTCATAAGCTGGACCAAATTGATATCCAGTATCACAAGTTTTATCCGTATAGGATCTTACAAGTCACCTACCAAGAGCTTGTTTGGTGTTGGCTCAAGAAGAATTTCCATCTTCACTGTGAATACTTAAGTATCACTCGGATGTTTTGGCAAAATCACAAGGATAATGCGTAGGACTCTTAATATATATTTCTTGTTTTTCACATTGTGTGAATTATCAAGAATAATTTTGATAAGTGTCCTAATGAGATTTATGGATGATCTCTTTTGGCTCTAGACTCAATAGTGCATTTTGGTTTTAGTGATCGGAGGCTGGAGCAGACTGCCACCTTTTCAATACCAACTAACTCGGAGTGAGAAAGTTGATAGAAATGCGTGTAATCTCCGTGAGAAATGAAACAAAAATCTTTTGAGAGATTCTGAGTGGCTAGGGAGGGTTGTGCATTGCATCACTGGGTCCATGATGTCAGTCTTCAATGTCAGCAATCATCTTTGTGATTCTTGACAGCAGATGTATTGACCCGGTTTCTGCCTAAGTGTAAGGAGGGCTTCTTTCTTTTCACCCTTTATCTTAACTTTTCTTTTTAATTCTTCAACCCCTTCAGCGCTTACCGAGACTTCATAACTAGTACCTTGTTGGGTTTGTTCCAGTACTAGCTCCATCTCAGTCGGCACTTTTCCCTTATTCTCACTTTTACTCCTTTTTTCATACCTAAGGACTACTACACTATCTAGTGGAATATCCCTGGGTAGATCCCTCCGGTTCTGGCTGGATCATGGGAATGAATACCTAAACTTAACCACCTTATAACTCCAATACAGTAATTAATATGGTCGATCTTTGGTACTTCAATTTCTTCAATCACGTAACCATTTGCTCCCCCTTCATATGTGCATCGATTAATCGAAAGAGTTTAGCACATATATGGGTTAGCGAACACTTGAGATCTTAAAAAATCACATTATTAGCCATATATTTTAATCACATTTTCTCCCCTTATCAAAAATGTCAAGTCTATTGATATTTTGGATATCAAAAGATTAAAATTTATGCTTACGGGGAGAGAAATGTTCCAATTATTCACAAGCCATATAAGGAACATTTTAATGCCCCCCTCAATATTTGAGGGTATATAAGATAGTGCTGAGTACGATAATTTGAAAGTTTTTGATTTACTAAGAAATTCTTGGAAAAATTTTACTCAGCAATACTTATATTCACCATTTCATGTCTACACTATTATATATAATATATATTAATATATTATATATATATATATACTTTTATATTATATAGATATTATATATATATATATTCACAAGACTATGTATGAGACAGGACCTGAATATGTTCAAACTGAAAATGACAAAGTCATTCTATCCACGACAGCAATCTGTAGTCCGTCTCGATCATCTCCTTTTAGAAGTTGTCTTAGCTTCCCCCTGAACCAGCAATCCTTTCTTGATTAGATTCAACGCAGATGTGCAAGCTGCATCAAGCAGTCTTGATGTATAAAGCATAAATATCCAAAGTACACAACTAATTCAAAACCGTAACACCAAAGTCAATTAAGTCCTGGATGTTTGTATTTCTCCTTACACGAATAAGATGATATAAATTGTAACACCAAAGTCAACTAAGTCCCAGATGCCATAATTATTCCCTCTTAAGTAGTCAAAATGATAACACCTAAGTTAACTAAGTCCCGAATGTACTCATTTCTTTCTGCAGAATACAGACTAACTTAAGGAATCATCATACGTATCAAACCTATATGTACCTCTTTGGTCAACTAATTCTACTCTCTTTTAAAAATAAGCTTAGTGATATAAACCATTATGAGGAGGAACATTTATTATCAGAAATCACTCTTCTCACGCTTAGAATAAATCTTCTTACATACACTTACCCTAGTTATTTAAATGATCGCATACTTGAAATCACAAGATTATCTTACCCTATGTAGTTAAATAGTGCCCCCGAAAGTAACAAGTTATAAACAATCATTTCTCTGTGGTTTGAACATTTATCTTTCGGACATTGGACCTAAAATGAGAATAGGGTATGAATTCTATCATGTGTACTCATTATCTTTCTTGTATATCTATTCCTTCCCCCTTGCTAGTTTTGATACCTCGGAATCAACAAAACCTAATACGCACATATACTAGAGATCGTGTTCGAAGAATTGATAAGCTTAAATCTATTCCGTGAGAAACAACTAAGTCTTAAATTGAAAATAAGTCCTTAAAGTTTGAAATAAATGACATCTAAAGCTCGTATAGTTAATATAAATTAACTCCCCTTAAAATTGTGATCTGTCATTATCAAAAACTTTATATGTTTATTTCGTGACTTATTTTGAAAGACCTTTTTAAAAGATTATTGGATGACACATTCTCCCCCATAAATGATGACCCATTTTCTATTTGAAGAGCTGTTGTCATTGTTTGAGTGGTCGAATTGTCTTTGAAAATCTTTTTTGTGAATACTGAAAACACTGATTCGTTATGAAGACAACTTTTTACCAATAACAATAAGATTTCTCTTATTTTGACAAATAAATGCACTGACACGTACACTTATTGTATATAGGAAGCATGGGTTGTGTTGCAAAGTAAACACAAGCCTTTGAATAAATATGAAGTAATTCATTCCTGAGAAAAATAAATTTCCCGTTGTGAGGTCAAGTTGTCTTTTTGATGACATACTTGCCTTTAAGATGATGATCGGGTTGCTATCTAAAATAATAGCAAGACATAATTGGCATGTTTTGAAAACTTTTGAACTTCTGCTCAAACTTCATTTACAGCCTCGTATCATTATTAAATGACATTTCTAAGACCGTAAATGTTATCGATTTTCAGAAGACATGCCATTATTACCTCTTTTTATATTTTTCTTATTTTTTAATTTTGTATTTTGTTTTTCTGATTTTCTATTTTTCTATTTTGTTTTTAGAAAATTTAATATAAAAATAAAATGAAAAGAAAATCTTTTTGTGTTTTTATGATCTTATATATTTACATAAGATACAAGAAGATTTCTCTTCTTTTGAAGATAAAGCACACTGAAGCGTACACCTTTCTTTTCTTTGAGGAACGAGGCCTGAAGTGTTTTCTGCAGACGCCATTAAATAAAGCTCGGGTTATGCACTGAATTATACATAAGCCATAGAATGAAGATCAAGTTACAGTCTGAAGTAATGTTGTAAGTCTATTGATGATGATTAGATTGTGTTAGAGAGCCCAGATCTAATTTCCAAGGTTTAGATTTGTATGTACAGTGCATTGTATCTGAAGAGCATGCAGAAATAGAAACATTGGATCCTATATGATTGTTGGGTTCCAAGTGGTTAGAAGTCCTAGATTCTACAATCTTAGGTGCACTACATGGTTTTATGTTTGTTATTACAGTTGATTTAACAGGTTTCCTAGGAGGCACTATTTTAGTGGAAGTAAATCTAGTTAAAGGACACTTAGTTCCAACTATAGTGAAAGTCCTTCTCTTGTGGTCAACCCATTTAATCTTAACGTTTTTAAAACATTTTACCTAAATAGGTTTCCATTCTTTCATTTTAATGCTCTTAACAGCCTTTGCTCTTTGATGTTTTTATAGCACGTTCATTTCACTTCAGACAAATATTGTTCAACACATAAATCATGTCTTGCATCAAAAAAGCATTTGTTGCATGTTAAGCACACAGATTTAGACTCACTATCTTCTTTAGTCAGACTAGGCTTAGCATTCCTAGTGTGGGCTTCTACTTTTTGAGATTTCTGGTTAATACTTAATGGTTGCATGATCTTATTGTTCTTTGTTTCACTTTGAGGTTTTGATCTGCTAGCATTAGTAGACATTTTTCTATTTTTAGAGGCACTAAAGTTTGTATATAACGTGGTCTGATGTCTGGATGAAATTTACTTGATTTTGTATGTTTGTGATGTTGTATATGTCTTTGCCAAAAGTGACTTTTCTAGCTTTGTTCATTGGTGTAACGGCAACCAACTTCTCACTCTTCAATGGGGAACTAGGACATGTATCACTAACATATACTAACAACTCCTGAATTTTTTTCGTGTACATACAAGCATAAGCTAACACATAATCTAAAGGGATTTTGAGGGTTTTGGCTTGTTAAACTACATTACGTAAGAGTGTCAACATTTTCTTTAGTTGATTCCTAATGTAGGCTACCATGTGGCTTCCCTATTGTTCTTAAGCTTTGAGGAGAGTGGTTCCAAGTCTACCTTATGCACTACGGGGGCAATCACTTTTGGCTTATTCACAGATTAACAACAAGTAATAACACTTTTTCCTTTTAGTTTCCATAATTCTTCTTTCAATGCTGTTATTGCGAAAACCTTTTCTTGAAGTTGAGCATTTAAATCCGAATTTTCAACAGATTTTGCATTAATTTGAGCAATTAAAGCATCACATTGTTCTTTTGATCGAATACGTGTTGGTTTGATCGAGTCATCAAGTTGCTTATAGGTTTTTGTTTCAAATGTTCATTTCAGCAATAAGCTTGACACCGTATGATCCAATCAATATTTATCGTGTCAATCTAGTCTATCTCCTTTTGACCTTATCCTCATTTCATATTTCAACTTTAAAGATGTAATTCTCTCTTTTAACTTTTTTTGACTGCGTCTTTTCTCTTGCGACTGTGGCTTTCAATTCATTTAATTCCAAAAAATATTGATCAATTTGGAAGCACTATTTATTTGATCGAATTGTCTCTTTTGAAAAAATTTTTCATGATTAAGTTGTATCAACTTTAAAGAGATGCAATGTTTTTCAAGAAGTAGTTATAACTTTCTGAACAGTTTATCATAAATTTCGTTTTCATGTAAATCCTTGTTGTTAAGAAGCCCAGTCTCAAGTTTGAGACACTTTTGACATTCATGCACATTCACATAAGCATTATCCACAGAAGAATTCACAATTATGTTCACTATATCTTTGCTAATGATTTGTTCCAAGAGTCGTTCGTTTTCATTTAAAACTTTATTCATTTTAACTTCAAATGTTTTAGACTCTAAACGATGTTATTCCACAGCCTGTTCCATTTGATGAGAGACATTTTGGACTTCAGAAAGTTCATCAATTAAATACTGATCGAATGTATTGAATAATTCCTTTAGTGCTTTTACAAATGGAATTTATTGAATCCTAAAACATGCTTTTGTATGTTTCAAACCCAACGAGCCCCACGTGATGCTGGGGTGTGGTTCTTTCCATTGACAAACCACGTCAAAACCAGCAAGTTGGTGTTTAGTTTCTTTATTCTCGTATATTCCATGCTGACTTTAAGAAGTGCTTTTCGAAATACCTCAACTTTGGTGGTTTCTTTTCTACAAGATACGACTCTGGATCTGAGAATTCATAGAATTTTGAGATCAAAAGGCTTGTTCAATAGATAATTCAGTTTGTGGAACAAATCATTTTTCAAAATCTTGAGAAAGTTGGTTAAGAGCAGCTTAAATTATATTGGGTGTTAAGTATTAATTTAATCTTTTCTAACATCATTGGATCATGTTGTTTTATTACTGACTTTTTTGAAGACTCTCTTCTAGCAAGCATAAGGGTCTCTTCGGAGTCAGGAATCACAATAGTACTAGTGTTTTTAATGACATTACCATCATAGAGCTTTTGGTTTAATTTGTAACTGATCCTGTTTTTGATTCTTCTTTCTTAAATTCTTTTTTTGAGAAGAATTAATTGTTGTTGCCATCAAAAGATTCCTTTTCTTTTAACTGGTTCCAGAAAGAGTTTGTTTTCAAGACGATCAATATCTACAGACTTTCTCATATGAACTCTAAAACGTTATCTTACCTTTTGTAAAATCAACAATTTTGTCCGTCTTTCAAAACTGAACTTGTTTCTTTTGTAACTTTCCAAGCTCGCATCATTGACACTTTTATTGTCCAGATTAATCTTGGTGCAATTAATTACTTAGCTTTTCAGTTGTTCAATCACAGATAATATCAGTGCATCTTGTTGTGCAGATGAGATAGAATTCTAAACAGTTGTTTGTTGTGATTTTGTCACACATACTACGACTAAGGAATGATATTGTTTCATGGTTATATCAGTCTCATGAATGGTTCAGAAATTAACCTTAAACTTGTTCTTTAAATTTTCATGCCACGCATCATTGACACTTTCATTGTCAAGAATATTCTTGGTGCTATTATATTACGTAGCTTTTCAGTTGGTTGTTCCAATCATAGATAATATCTGTGCTATTGTTTTGCAGATAAGATAGAATTATAAACAGTTGTATGTTGTGATTTTGTCACATACTAAGAATAAGGAATGATATTACTATCACTGGTTATTTTAGTCTCTGAATGGTTCACTACACTCGACTGTTTAGAAGATGGCTTCACCTACACACTTATTATATCTATTGTTTATCCACATTATCTGGATGTGTACCTTAACGAGAGCATCTGATACCATAACTTGAGATATTGGCATGAAACTTGGTTGTATGTTAGAGTAGTATTCACATTGAATCTATACCTCTACGCCATCTCTGGGAATAGTGCATTAGTTGTCACTATGAAAGCACTGGGCCCTAAAATTCATTCTTTCTCCCATTATCTGCTCAAAATGGGCAAGTTGGTCTGTGCTCAACTGGTTCCCTGCATCCTGGCTATGTCTATGTTACCAACATCTTTGCTTGGACATTGTATCTTCTTGATTGATTATACGGCCATGCTATATGATCATTCCAGGTTTAACATTTATCCCTCCATTAACTCAGTGAGTCTGTCGTTCTGTCATAGCAACTTGGTGCATTGGATATGATGAAGTCTCTAGTTGATTGTTGGATGATGGGTAACTTAAAGCAAGTATGGTACTCATGAATGCCAAAGCTTTGTCTAAGCATTCAAGTGGATCATTAGTTGGAATAAAGTATGGTACAACAAGGCTTGAATCAACTTATATAGGATCTGCTGTTGATTGTAGAGAAACAGCTGATGCTTGAGATGCTTGTTGATGAGTCACTTAAGATGATTGTGGATGAATCACTTGAGATGATTGTGGATGAATCATTGATGGTTGAGGATAAATCACTTGAGAAGCTTGTGGATGAAACATTGAAACTTGATGAGGAACACTTTGAATCTGTGATTGCGGATTATAAATCTTCTCATTTCATATTAAACTTTTTGAAGTATATTGATGCGTGAAATCAAATTTGTGGACCTTTTATAGATTAAGTGATTGTTGGTGTGGTTTTGTAAATCGATTAACGTTCACCAGAATTTACATATATATGATTTAATTCCGAAGAAAAAGAATTAATCTTTTTGCGAGATTTACAAATTCAAGAAGAAACCGTTGAAGCAATGATTATATTCATTGTGAAATCGTTGGTTTTTGTTGAAGATAATTGAGCTTTTTGTTGTTGAATAATGAGCGAAAATGATGAACGGTGCATAAACTTTCAACTTAAAATGAGTATCGGTTGATTAAAACTCAAATAAGGACTAATGGTGCAATTACGATTCACTTTGGATGACTAACGGGCTATTTTGTAGCTATCAAGGACTAACGGTGTAAAGTTGTTTCAACAAAGAGGGTTATTAGTCAATCAATAGGACACGAACCTTTGAAATTAGTTGGAGGAAAACTAGGAACTGCATGTGCCAACTTGGGATTTTAGTTTATAAATAAAAGAATTTCCCTCCTAAAATTCGTCTCATTCGTTTTAAGTTTTATGAAATGGAAAGATTGTTGTTTCTTTCTCGCGGAATGCTACGGTTATCATCGGTAATAAATGAATGTACCACGATGATCGAAACAAGTTCATGATCGTAATGGTATAGATTATGAGTCTCGTAACTAACAGACACTCAAAACCGAAAAACCTAAAAATTACTTAAAATGTGTAGAGTTTATTCCTATTAAATTGGTAAATCGGTTTCCACACAAACTTAAGCAGTAGATTAGTTGTCAAAGTCAATTAGTAGTTCGGTTTACAAAGGAAATTAGTATTTCGGTTTATAAAGGATCACTAGTAGTTCGGTTCACAATGGAAAATTAGTAGTTCGGTTTACAAAGGATCACTAGTAGTTCGGTTTACAATGGGAAATTAGTAGTTCGGTTTACAAAGGATCACTAGTAGTTCGGTTGTCACTGAGTTTTGAGTAGATCGGTTCTCACAAACTTCTTAGTAGTTCGGTTGACAAAATATCAAACCTTGGAACGCACCTATTTTTTTCATCGTTTTAGCGTGTATTATTTGTGCTTCGTACCACAAACTGTGGACCATATAATAAGCCAATATAAACAGGGAAAAAGCAACCGTAATTATCTAACAACAAAGAGCTCTTTTACCACCACACAAAACCTCGACAATAAGCAGCAAATAAGCTGAACAAAAGCTGTTGTTAAACTGAAATAAGCTACTCTCTAGTATCCTTGATATGATTAGATATGTTTTATAAAAGCAGAGGTTGAATTTGAGAAGAAGATGCAAAACCAAACCAAACACCTCTTTTTATTAAATAGAAAAGATTACTGTTTTGCAAATATTCTAATCCAAAAATCACACATACGTCAAAAACAATAACTTTGGGAATGTTTATTAAAATATGCATAAATACAAAACAGTTGTAGCCTACTCCAAATATCATAAAAAGTTGTGTGCCCTTAAAACTTATTCGGTTGTCATAAAATGTTGTAGCCCAAAATTTTTGACACACAAAAAATATAAGCCGAATGATAAGAAGCTAAAACAAAACATAAGAATAAGTCGTATACGAAAGAATAAGCCGAACCAATAACCTTAAGCTACCACAACAAAAATCATTAAAGAACCAAGATAGAACCTATGGCTATTGAATACCAATGAAGGATATTTAAATTTACACACACTTGAGGAACTTAGAGGAGAGAAAGCTAGAGAGTGTGGTTCGGGAAAATTACACCAAAAACACACATAAAGAACAAATGAGAGAATGCATTCCTAACCAAACACCTTCTCCATGTGTGAAGAGGGGGTTAATATACTTAATGAGATAGGCGGGTCCAAGCTTTCCTTAGGCTTTCTATAAAACCGGCCGGTTAGCTTATATTTTTAATACATGAATTTGTCTAACTATTACAAAGGCTCGTAAGATCGATAATGATCGTCACTTCACTAAAAACTAAATTCCTAACAATTCCTTTCCTTCGTGGTGCTTCCTTCTCGAGGATGTCAATGGAGACGGCATTTGCGCAAGCCATAGAGTTTCATGTAGTGTTCATAGCGTGCCGTGTTATCAAAACTTTTCAGCAACCACTATAACCATCCCAAACCACGACCCTCCATAAAGTTAATTTTATTGTTTATATCTCATCTTGTTATTGTCTGAGTTGAGTCCAAGGCTAGATAGTTTTCTCTCTTGACATGATCAAAATCACTCATTACCCTCTCAAGCTTTGTTTCATAACTGGAGGAGTAAGTAGTGAATAGCACTTTATGGACTTGTGAAGGTTTGAGTTCGATAACCATCTAAAGTCTGGTTTATCTCTTCCAAGCTTTGGTGGCTTCATTTGAAGGTTCTTGGCCTTGGTTGAGTAAACTTGCCATACCTTCTCACTCTAGTTATTATGCGAGGATGCATAATTAAGAATAGCTTGCCTATGAGAATTAATTTGTTACTTGTATGGAAGATTTCGGAGCAAGATAAGCTTTTCCATGAAGCGTTTGGACTTGATTTTGAGCTCGATGAGAGACGGTCGGTGTACTCGGGACATCTTGGGGCAACAAATTGCCTTGACCGGTTTACAAAAGTTCTTTTTAGTTTCATTCCAACCTTTCATTGTCATAGAGGATTAGGTCCTCTAATAGGCCAGGATTCTTCGGAATTTTTGTCAATGAAGCTTACCTCCAGCTGATTGATCAAAGGTTCATCTTGTAGCGAGATTGAATGTCAGAAAAGATTTTTTTATTTGTTTTTTTTTTTGATCTTGGAGCTAAAGATCGAATGCAGGATGAGGGCTTTTTAGAGTAAGTCCTGACATGCAGTCCGTGCTTCAGAGATATTCACCTTGATGTGTCTGTTGTAGATAGGTTGGTCATTTTGGAGTTTTGCAGTCCTTCCCGGTAAAAAGAATTGAGCAAGGAAACAAGTAGTAAGATCCTCCCAGGTGGAGATGGATCCTGCAAGAAAATGTTCAAGAAAATTGCTAGCTTGATCGCGAAGGGAAAATTGAAACAAACAAAGGCATGTCCTTTCCCTATTTGCAACATCAAGGTCAAGTAAGTCCATAGTTTTTAGAAAATCCTTTTAGATGTTGGTTTGGATCCTCAGACTGAAGTTCATGGAATGAGCATCCATTTTGCACCAACCGGATGGTGTCGGATTGCAGAGGCACCACATTGTTCCCATTGGGGAGCTCATAGTGTTTCGGTAGCCCTCGTAGCTAGGTTTGGAGTAATCTAAGAGTACAGATAGGATTTTCGTTTTCCATGGTGGTAATCGTATCGATTACAACAAATATCAAAAAGAAAATGATGACTAAGGAAAGCTAATAACAAAAAATAAAAATATCGCTTGATAGGATATCAAGCGAGTAGACCTAAGCTAGATATGCTAATACCTAACTATATTCCCCACGTAAGTAAGCGCCAAAAACTTGATGTGCGGGTTATTGTAAAAGCACTTAGTTTTAACAACTCCCTAGGTAGAGCACCTAACCGTTGTAATGTAGCAAGGCAAGACTCGGGGGGTTGTTATCATTCTCTAGGGGAATAAGTTGGGAAGGCTCTAATAGAATGAAACAAAGGTCTAAAGGTTAAGATAAGATCATTTTTGGTATTTTATACTTTTATAAAAAAGCAAGTAAAATGCTGATTTGAGAGGTTGGTTTTGGTTTTAACTAATTAAACTAATAATAAATCTAAACTACTTTTTGGTGAGAACTTATATGGTAAACGAACATATTTACTTAATCATGCACTAATCCTTAGTTTGCTTCTCCTAATACAATTGCTTTGTCACTCTTGCGATAATCTGTGTAAGTATTTTCTTTGTCATGAACGAATTACACGAAAACGTTGTCTATGTAATATTTCGTCAAGGCAACGCACAAGTAAGGTAGTATGAAGATGATTACAAGGCACGTTATGAGTATATACTTGCATTATAACACTTTATGAGGGATCAACATATTTAGGGGTTAAGGTACGTCTGAAGACTGTTACCGATTGGTATCCTTTCTACACACTCGTGTTTCCCTAAGAGTCTATGCCAATTTAATATCTTATGGCTAGTTTTCTAGAGCCTAACGCCCACATCCATCATAAGAAGCAATATTAAAAGGATCTACAACCTAAGTTTCATGCAATCATGAGTAAATACTATGGATATAGCCTAGCATGTAACAGGAAGCAAAGAACGATTATTATCAAACAACAATAGACATATTGAATTATTTAAAGGGTTAAATGAAATTCACTTGATTAAAAAATGGTTGGTCATAGGCTGGATACAAGAGGGTTTGACACCTAAAAATGTTCCCAATCAGCTTGTGCTATATACGATTCTTAAAGTTAGGGTTCGGTGCACCAAAGGTTACTTACCTAAAACCTTATAAATGAGTTGTGTATTTATTGAAACAATGGGTGCGTCGGCGTCGCGCTTTATTCTGACGCCGTGTCGCCAAGCGAATATTCTAGGGTTCTTTAAAGTCAGTTAGATCCTAATGTCGTCGACAAAGTTCTGACGTCGTCCTTTGGAGGTACTGGCGCGTCACATTTAATTGTGACGCCGTCTACAGCAACTGTACGCTTTTCTCTATTAGAGATTTGGTGTAGAGTTGTGATCTTGTCCGTTTCTTCTTCAAATGAGCCCAAGTCGCATGTATTTCCTGCAAAATCCATCCAAATGCTAAAAACACAAAAAGGAATGATTAAGTACATAATTTCGACATGTTTGCATGATTTTGGGGGTTAAATAACATCGAAAAAGTGTATAAAATGACACCTCATTAGTTATTTCATCAATAAAAAGTAAATTTGACCAATTTATATTATATGTAAGTATCTTTAATCTACTATTTAGCATTGAAAAATTAATATCCCAAGATAATAACAAGCTAAAAATGTAGTTGTTTTGTTTCGTTAACTCTATTTTAAACAATATCTATAAGATCGATTCGGGTTTAACGATATAGATTTGTTTTTGACACTAAGAGTTTTTAGAGAATTATACATGTGAGAAATGTTAATATATTTAATACCATAATACTTATATGTTGTATAGAATAATGTTAACAATTTCAGTAACAATTACGTCAGCATGAAGAAGTATTTCAAAACTAAAAGTTATCAACGATCGAAAGTGTCACCAAAGCATTATATATATTGGCTGATTTATCAATTGAAAATGAAATATTATACTATATTGATTTCGAGAAACTAATCAAAGATTCGCATAAAAACTTAAAAAGGTAAATTTAATGAAAACGATTTTTCAGTAAATAACATTGATAAAAAGGCCTCGTCTTCAAGCTTTGCTTTAGGCCTCTGATTCGGTTGAGCCGCCCCTGTACATACATAGTTTACTTTCAACTGCGATACTATATTTTTAAATTATTAGATTGTAGATTTACTTTTCAGAGACGGTATTAACATTATTATCGGGTCAACTCGAACTCGATTCTACCCGACCCGATTAACCCGACCCCAATAACACCCCAGCCATAAGTAAGAAAAACAAAATAAAAGATTGAAATGCTAAAACTAGATATTACCAAGGACCAAAATTGGAACATTTACTTTTAAAACAATGGTGAAAACTCGAATATATACCACGTCAAACTACAGAAGTCTCAATAGTTAGTTTTAATGGCAGGAAGACGTGTGTGTGTAACAGGTGCTGGTGGGTTTGTAGGATCATGGTTAGTTAAGATTTTGTTATCTAACAACTACATCGTTCATGGTACCGTTAAAAACCCTTGTAAGCTGCTTTCCTGTGCTAATCCTTATTCTATGTTTAGGTGATTATATTGGACTTTGTTGCCTGATGTCACTTTCTTTTTATCTGCTATTTGTTTTTTGCATTTGAGATTGGTTTGTAGTTATAGTGTGAATATTTTATTATTAATGTTGGAATCTCGACTAACAATCCAGAAATCTAGCGCACATAATTCAATAATCCGAAGACGAACAAGCAAGCACAATATGTATATGTCGACAATAAAAGTAAAACCGCACAAGAAAATACCCTTAACCAAACGTTTATTGATTAAGAAAGAAAAAAATAATTGTTGTACATTTACCCCTCCACCACCCCCCCTCGCCTCTTTGTTATAGAGATGAGGGGGGAAGAAACCAACCCTAAAAAGAGGTTGAAGTAAGCTGCTGCTACAAGGGGAAAAACAACCAGTCGACACCTTTTGAATACCTAATTTAAACCATCTTTTGAGATGGAATATATATAGAGTCTGAACCGACATATAAATCTCCTACTTGGGCTAAACTTTCTCTTTACTCTCTATACTTTATATTTATAGACTAATATGGATACTAAATATATACAATTTCCACCTTAGAACCATATTAGCCTATACCGATACTCAGCAAATTCAACTTATGCTGAAACCTTAGACCAGGGATAGCCTTTTGGACCAAGTCACTGTGCCAATACTCGCTTCTCATCTTTAGCTCTGAATCCTGACTCTATTGCAAGGTTCCCTTTAGCCACCTTCCTTTGCAGCCTCTGTAAGTGCCTTATACACGTTCCAGGTAGCGACAATGCCATAATTGTGCGCATCATAGCTTCTCAGCTTCTTGTACATCCTTATATCATCAACCCATACCTTGTAATTGATCTACCCATGACAGTAATCGATCTTCCCATGGTGTAGTCAAAATCCACAAAAACCTGTACGTTTGTCTGTAATCCACGATCAAACTTATCCAACATACCTACATCTGTCGATGCTATGTCAAGTCTCGTGCAGACCATCTGATACTCCTGGATTCCAACCGCATATATACATGACCACTTACCATTCTTTTCCACATCACAGTCCCCTGATAGACTACACTCCAACGGACTCGTTTGGAGTGTCCCTCTAACAAAAGTCTGTACCAACTTCTCGTTGTAAAACCTAGACTGTGACACCCTCAGAGTATTACCACTTAGCATCCACTAACGATTCCATACCAGTACATTTCCCTTTAGCTTTATCCAGCAATACCCCTTAGTAGACAAGATCTCATCCTTGCATCCGCATAAGAAAAATCTAATATCATATATATTAGAAGAATATAAATGTTTGAACATACCTTAGGTGTATAATTGATATGTTTGAAAAACACATATCCGTTTTTATATCAAAATGACCCATAAAAGCAAAATTGTGTTAAATTATTTGTAATTGCTTTGTTTTTTGTGCTTCTTTGTGATTGTGTAGGTATGGATATCAAATATCACAAGAAAATGGTTAAACCGGGCTAACACAGATACCTGGGAACCAGACAAAGAGTGTACAAGAGCCAAAAGTTTGCTATCAAAGGTTAAATGGTCAACCCTGGTCAACCACAAGAAGACAAATCTTTCAAAAATACCAAAATGCCCTTAATGTTATTTCAAAATTCATAAAAAGCCCCTAAAACCCTAACACCGTTATCTTTTTATTAATAAAAGATAACGGTCGTTAAAATACTTATAAAACCAAATCCTTATACCTGTTAACTTTACCCGAGCCCAAAACACACCCAGGCCCAAATCCCTTTTCTATAAGTCCAAAGTCAACGTGTAAAAGCCTCGGGTCAAAGAGAAATCAAACACACCCTTGTATAAAAAGTAAAAACGCGCGAAATGTTGTTGTTACTGTTCACCATCTTCTTCCTTTAACCTCATGTCACAATCAAAGGGTAAAATCAAATTGAGGACGTGGCCTTTTAATTCAAGTACAAAAGTACACCCTGGCAAGTGAAGACGTCATGAGGAGCTTTGATTGGTTGAAACCCAAAAAGAATGACATGCGTGTCTGACAAGAAACACACCAATCATTGGATTTTTGCACTAAAATGAGTGCAAAAGAAGCACACGAGGTCTGACACACGGAATGCCACGTTGGCAATCCGTGTGCTCACTCAATGATCCAACGGATGAAATTAAAGATTGAAGGCCAAGTAATGATCCAAGGGACGAGATCTAGAGGAGCGTCTAACAACCTGAAGACCTAGAAGCATCTCCTCAAGGCTATAAATAGAGCTCCTCACTCACACACACATATCTTCTTTTTCCCGTTTTTAGTTTTAAGTAGCTTAAGTAATTTTTCATTTAAATGTATTTTGCTATTAAGCTTTTGTAATTTCAATTTCAAAGTTTTGTACTTAATTTTCAGTTAATGAAATCATAGTTCACTTTCTTTTTCATAATCTGTTTTACTTAAAAGCTCTTATTTCCAAATGCATTTGTTCACTGTTACATAAGCTCTAAATAAGCTCATCATAAGCTCTCTTAGTCTTTAAGCTAAGATTGAGCTCAAATCAAGCATCTAATCTACTTAAAACTTTAAAATCAGTTTAATACCTTTGCTAGAATGGGTATTGAGCTTTTTGGCGATGATAGCTTTACTGGAAGAGCTTATGGGGACCCTACAAAACGCTTATCCTTGGATAAGTTGAAGCTTGTAGAACAGCTCCTTGAGCATTAATAAGCCTTTGTTTAGCTAAAGCTTTGGTAAGTTCCTTTTTCCTTAATAGTCTTAATTTTCTAGCTTAATAGTTGCTTATTATGCTTATAATCTAGCTTATTTGTGTGAAATTTTGTCTATTTTTGCTTATTAAATATGTTTGATCATCTGTTTTCAAGTTTAGTAGCTTAGATCTTAGTTTTCTTAGTTTTGATTCATAAATCTGTCAAAAACCAAAAATATTTAGCATAGTAAGTAGCTTATTGATTCTGGCTTATTTCCTTGTTGACTAATGTTTTATAAGGTTGTTAAAAGTTGTAGGTCATCTAGTATTTGATTATAGTTCTCTAAATCTCTATAGAAGATTTAACATAAGTTTAATTCTGTCAAATGTTACTTGGATTATAAGCTTGAGTAGATTCTAGTAATTGTCTAAGGTTCCTTTGTTCTTAGTTTGTGTTTTTAAAAGTGTTAGAATGGTTTTCTTAGTCTTGCACTTTGTCCAATTGGATTATGTGAAAATTGTGTTAACTACATCAGCAATTCTATAATAGCAAAAACAACCAATTTCAAGTTTAATTTTCAATAGGTAAAAGTAATTTTTATGTTTTGCTTTTTAGTGCACAACTAGTTTATAGGCTAATCTAGGAAGAATAAGGCTTATTATAGCTTAATCTGCTTATTTTCTTATTTGTTTTTAAGCTTTTATTTAGTCCTTTGTTTTTTCAATAAATTCTAAAAAACCAAAAATATTTTACTCTATCTGCATTAGTCTTTTCATATAGCTTTTTCAATAAGCAATTGATTTTCAAACCTTATTCCAAAAGTTGTTTTTGGAAGCTTATTAGATGTAGAGTAAGCTTGCATAAGCCATTTCCCCGCAAGGATCCAAGAGCTTATCTAAAAATAAGCTCAAAGGTCCCTGCAGGGACTGTTTGGCTCTAAATTTTATTAAGTGCTTATTAGAATTTCTATAGCTTATTGCCTTAAATTTTTTGTCTAAATTCTATATTAGCAAGTTAATTAGGTTAGGATTAAGTATTCCTTAGCTTGTTTAGTTCAGTTATAGCTTATTTTAGCTTTTCATTAAAAATCCAAAAATATTAAGTTAGTAGTTATTAGCTTTTTCATTATGCTTTTTAGTTGCTATATGTTTTCAAAATGAATTTGGTTTGCAATTTTAAGTATCTCATTACCTGTACTTTAAGTAGGTGATAAGCTTTTTGCCTTAAGGATCCATTTATAAGCTAAATTTTAAGCTTGAAGTTGCCCTTTCAGTCTGTTTGATTTTTAGTTAGTGTTTAAAAGCTTATTTGAATTTTCAACTTATGACTTGTTTTCCTTTGCTTATTTTCTATTTAAACTAGCTTATTAGGTTAGGATTAGTATAAAAGTGCTTTTTGTTCTTAGGTTTCAGCTTATTTCAGCTTTTTGAGTTCTAAAATTTTGAAAAGCCAAAAAAAATTAGTTTTAGTTGTTTTTCTGTCTTTTAAGCCATTTTCCAGCTTATTTCTTGAGTTTCAATAAAAGTTTCTTTTATTAAAAGTGCTTATTTTCAGCTTTTCTAAAACTTTGTTTTTATAAGTTTTCAAAAAAAAAGAAGGAGAAGATGGAAATCGGGGGTGAGCAAGGCTCGAACCCCCGACCTCAACATCTTCAACCCTTATAAACGCCTCACACCACACACCTCTAACCAACGTGCCCTGGGGTCCTTTTTGTTATAGATTTACAAAATCTATTATTTGTATACGTTTTGGCCCTTTTAGCTTTATAAGCTGTTTAAGCTTATTTCGTAGCTTATTCGTTAAGCTGTGTAACCAAGCTTATTTTTCCTAGGTCCCTTTAAGTCCAAGCTATTTTCTATAATTTTTTCAGAATTTTTATAATTAGTTTAGTATTTTTAAACATTTATTTTTAATAAAAACTTTAAAAAATCATAAAAAAAGAAAAATAATCAAAAAAATATAATTCTTTTTTAGAAAATTTTCTTTTATCATATAGTTTCTAGGAAAAATAGTTTTGTTTCCGTAGGTTTAAAATTGCAAAATTTCTATTTTTAAAGAACGGGATTCGTTCCCGTTCAAGTTTTTCGTGTTTTTAAGCTCATTTCAATTCCGTTTTTGTTTTAGTTTTCTTTAAACTTACTTTTTAGTCAATTAGAGTCTATTTAAAAAGAAAAATTCATTTTAGGTTTAATTTTGAAAATTTAGGGTTTTTATCCGCCATTTAGGGTTCCCGTTTTGCGTTTTTAGTTAAAGTTTAATTTTCCGTTATTTGTTTTCATGCTTAATTGT
>BQNB010106823.1:8370-23305 GCA_026074375.1 Tanacetum coccineum | reverse complement strand
TATGTGTATAAATTTTTTTTCGAATTTTTATTATAAAAATTTTCTCGATATTTTTTAAAAAAATGTGTAAAAATTTTCGAAAAAAAATATTAAAATCACAGGGACGATTTTTGAAACTTCCTCAAACGATCGTTAGCTAAATTGACTAACGTTGTCACATAATAACTAACGGTACAAACGTTTTGTTCAAGTTGAAAAATAATTTGAAAGTACATTGGTGATATCGGTAATAAAAAATTAAATGGTTCATTGTGGTAAATTTCAGAAAGTATGTTGGTATTCTATGGCTTTTACCCTATTATAAACTTATATATGATCTCATAAGTCTTAAAAATAAGCCACAAAAATTGAGGCTTATTATTATATAAGCCGATATCCTGTATCAATTTTAAACTTTCAACTTTATCACTACTCTAAATATTATAGTTTTAACTGCTAGCTACCGGAGTAATTATTTTTTGACTTTTAGAGAGCAGCTAATCCAAATATCCATCCATCCACCCCTTGTTTTCGATGATAATCACATGCACTCCATCTCCTTCCTCCAAACACACCACCGTCCACCATCAACATTTTCACCACTTAATTATACACACACTCTAACAACTCTCATTTCCATTTTTTCCTCTCATCACACACAAAAAACACACTCACAAAACACACACTTCTTTTCATTATGACGCATCTCCTCTCCTTACTCTCTTCTTCTCAACCACAAACCCTAAGGTTATGTTTCCACTTCCACCACCACAACCTCCACGTCATCTGCGGCGTAGTACGGTGACGCGCGGTTTACGGCCGATCCGTGTTTTGCGGTATCCGTGCGGCGCGGAGAGTGTCAGGGATGCGGCGGAGAAGGTAGCGGCGGTTGGAGCGGAGTTAGGTTATGAGCGTAGTGTGTTTATTGATGCTCGTAGTGAGAAAGGTAGTTGAATTGTTGTTCAACTGAATTTTCTAGTGTAATTTGTGTTTGTTTCGTGTCGTTGATTGTTTGCGTTTAAATGACGGATAATTTGATTAAATGTGGTATAGTTTGATTATTTGATTAAATGAAGTATAGTTTGATTTAGGGATGAGCATTTCAACCCGAATCCGAAACCGAACCGGAACCGTACCGGTACCGTACCGATTCCCGGTATACGGTACGGTACCGGGGCTACGAAATAAGGTGAAAAAAAAATCGGGACCACTAATTCGGTACGGGATCGATACGGGACCGGTACCGTGCTCATCCCTAGTTTGATTGTTTGCGTTTAAATGACGGATACTTTGATTGTTTGACGTACAATTGATTGTTTATTGATGACTTATAGTTTAAAATGTCATCGTTATTGTTTTTGTTTAAATGATGTATAGTTTGATTGTTGATTAAATGTCGTATAGTTTGATTGTTTGATTAAATGTCGTATAGTTTGATTGTTTGATTAAATGTCGTATAGTTTGATTGTTTGATTAATTGACACATAGTTTGATTGTTTATTGATGACGCATAGTTTAAATGCTGGTGATCTTGTGTTTGTTTAAATGACGTATATTTCGATTGTTTATTGACGACGTATAGTTTAAATGCTGGTGATCTTGTGTTTGTTTAAATGACGTATATTTCGATTGTTTATTGATGACGTATAAGTTTAAATGCCGTTGATCTTGTGTTAGTTTAAATGACGTATATTTTGATTGTTTATTGATGACGTATAGTTTAAATGCTGGTGATCTTGTGTTTGTTTAAATGACGTATATTTTGATTGTTTATTGATGACGTATAAGTTTAAATGCCGTTGATCTTGTGTTAGTTTAAATTAAATGACGTATATTTTGATTGTTTATTGATGACGTATGGTTTAAATGCTGGTGATCTTATGTTTGTTTAAATGACGTATATTTTGATTGTTTATTGATGACGTATAAGTTTAAATGCCGTTGATCTTGTGTTAGTTTAAATGTGTTAGTTTAAATGACGTATAGTTTGTGTTTGATTGTTTGATTGAAATGGAATGCTTGTGAAATTGCTTTGAGAGTTGTGGTGAAACTATGTTTGTTGTGTCTCGTGTAGTGACGGGAGGCGAGTGTGTGGTTGATCCTTTGGTTTTAGTTGCAATGAAGTGACGCGAAATGAGGTGTTGATTTAATAGGAGGTTTGACTATGTTTGGACCAATTATAGATGGTAATTAGCTAATCTAACCAGGTTTGTTGAATTTCATGTGGTGGCATTTGTTTTGTCTTACTTGTGAATGTTAGGATTTCGAAAACGTTAAGGCACGTCACAAAGAAGAGAAATTTATTTTTTGATACTTTTTTTAGAATAATGTGGAATCACACCGGAGATTACTCAGATACGTAAGAAATTGACAATTTTGGTAATGCGTGACGTGTTGCGCCGAAGGTTCAGGAACAAATAAATGTACTCTTTCTACAATTTTTATTTATGGAAAGTTGAGTTCTATACACTTTTTTGGGGTAATCATGTTTCCGACCTTTTGACCGACTAATGCACGGGGTTTGAACCCACCGCCACACAGACTCAAACTAGGGTAAAGCCCTCCCTTTTTCATGAGGTTGCGTGGCCACTTAAGGTTGTTTGCACCCCCCCCCCCCCCCCATAGCCGGAATTGAACTGAAACCTCACTAATTTTTAGTGCTGATGCCCATATTTTAGTGCGACACCCACAAGCCTTTTGGCCACTAGGCCACCCCTGAGTGGTTAAGTTCTATACACTTTTTGGTGGGGTGTTCATGTATTCAACTAAAACAGTACGTTAGATCTGTCATAAAGAGATTTTAGTTTGATTATGTGATTTTACTTGAAGTGAAATGACTGAATTTGATGTGAGAGTTGTGGTGAAACTGTATTTGTTGTGTCTTGACTAGTGGCAGCAGGCGAGTGTGTGGTTGATCCTTTGGTTTCAGTTATAACGAAGTGACGGTAAAATGAGCTGTTGATTTAGGAGTTTTGATATGCTAGATTATTTTGTTGCTAGAGTTGTTTACTCTACATGAGATGCTAGAATTTGTGCGACTTTAATTTCTGTTCATTGGATGCATAGTGTCTTCGTTGTCTGTAATACATTCCTGAACGATCATGTAGTCACTTATCTGAATATTTGTTACGAAAGGTGATTTATGGTGTTGAAGCCTTGAAGGTTGGATTGCTATTCTCGATGAATCATGAGTGAATGACCTGCGTAGCTTATATAGATATTGGTTTGGTATGTTTTGAGTATATTTGAACCGTTGACATTTAGTAATGAATATATGTGTTTGTTGAGTATTGGTGCATTGATTTGGCTTACTGATGATATGTGTCTTTTGATTATGATCGTCGCCTTTTTGGGGTTGTTTGAGGGGGCAGAGCTGTCATATCGTTACTTGGCTGTCGGGTGACGCCACCTTAAAAATGTATGTGCTATTTATCATTTTGTTGGATTTTTATTCGTGATAAGTTTTATCCTCAGTGCACTTTGATTGTGGTGATCAATTTTTTTTTGGCCTGTTAGGCTTTGAGATGCCATGTATCATTGGTTATATAAATAGATGACTTCTTTTGAATTACGCCGGGTGCCAAAGAGAGAAATATCTTTTTTTGATACATTTTTAAAATAATCCAGGATGCATAAGCATCGACAGTATTGGTAACTCATGACGTGTAGCGCCGAAGGTTCAGGAACACATGTTGCGTTTTACTTTCTTCTTTTATCTTATCATTCTCACTGATCACCATCAAAGCACTCAATTTCCACAATATATGAAATCATTTCTTTTATAATACATTTTTAATAACCAGATAACTCATTTCGAAGCGAGTCTATTCAATAGTTCTACAATTTACCTTTTTGGAATCTGAGTGATGCGCTTTTTAGTAGGCTGTTCGGTTTTCTAACAATAAACAGTCTTGATAGAACCCTTGGATGTTGGATCTCTTGTGAATAGATTTATGGCATACTCCACTTGATGTGTATTCAGGGTCTAACCAATTCTTTTTAGTGCACACTAGCAATATACATGTGCTATGCAGCGGAATACAAAATTGTATTGTAAACTTAGAATCACGAGACTATTGGCTTCACAGTTTAGCAACATCAACTCAAATACGGTATTCATCCCTGATTTTGGAAACTGAAATCTCCTTAATCAAGTAGTTTCGATTTGGGGAAACAATTGGGGCAGCTTCTACCCTTTGTTAGAGGTACGACTGTCTACATCATACCTCCCCCGTACCCCACACACTAGTGGGTCTGGGTGTTGTTGGGGCAGCATCTAACCACTTTCCAGAGTCGTCTTCTAAAATTTTAAGGTCTTAATATTAAATGCAAAATGCTTTATAGTTTGTGATGTAGTATAGATGAATGGATGTAGACTATTTCATATGTTCTTGAGTTTGTTGCATTAAATTTGGCAATTGAGCATGAGTGGAATGGACTAAGTTTTTTATGTAGGCCTGTCTCTTTTCTAATGTTCTAGAATAAGTAGCACACGCTCAAAATCTTAGATTGGAAATCAGTTTATTAAATGATGTAATTAACATTTATTTGCTAGATTTCCTTGAGAATATGTCCAACTCTTAAAGGATAACTACAGTCGCAAGCATTTTAGTTATGTCAAGACTCAAGAGATACAATTATCAATTTTGGAGAGAGTTACATAGGCTATGCTTATTCATATTAGACCATGCAAGAATGGAAAATTGATGTTTTGATGCTTATTCTATATGATTTGTGTAAATATATACGTATCCCCTAAGTGAATTTCCATGTCAGTTATCACATCATAATGGAACCCAAACATTACCAAGTAAAATAATGGTTTATAATCAAAACATTTCGGAGGTGATCTTAAATATCTTCATGATTTAAAGATATTATCTTAAATATCTTTATAAGATAATTCAGAGTAATAATATAATATCTATTACTTATCCCCCATGATTTGAAGTAAAATCTTGTGTTTCCATGAAACTGTATACATTCTTTATTTTCAGCTTAGGTATGATGAGATATATCTAATGTATTTGCATGCTATTTTTGGGCAGATCTTCTTTCTGGAATTCGAAGAGAGTTAGAAGCTGGAACACTACCAAAGCCTATTGCTCAATCGATGGAGGAGCTGTATCAGAACTACAAAAATGCAGTAAGCTTTTTTCTTTGTTTCTTTCTGCACAGTTCCTTTATTTTTTAGAGCATGTGAAACACAGAGTAGCTTAGACCATTTAAATGAGTAGGAGACCGATTTTACCTTTTTTATGTATTCCATCTTATTCTTAAAAAGGTCAATAGGAATGGGTTATTTGATTTTCAAAATGAATCTGAACTATAATGGCACTAAAGAGTAGATGAAGAAGCACTGACATAGCCCAGCTTTGGATTTCTTCTTTATAATGCTTTGTTTTTAGCCTGACATTATTTTGAGGCGTCTTAGGTTTGGTGAGTAATGTTATCTAGCGACTGTCACAGTGGAGTGAGTGACTGTCACAGTAGGAGTGTTCCTTACTAATTAGTGTATAAGCAAGTAGTTGGTTTCTTCAATATCACCTATCTTATGTTAGTGCCAGTTACTGGTCAGGATTGTCATTTTGCAACGTTGAGGAAGCCAGATCAGTTGTGAAATTTTGGCCCTCCTGTCTAGGATTTAAGTTTTTAGATGAGTTGGTGAGTCGAGACTCAAAACTTTCGCTCAATAAGAAATCTTATTTAGAAGCGTATGATACTTCAATAGTTGGTCTAGTTCTAGCTGTTGATTGTTTCCTCAACAACTCTTTAATCTTCAACATTCTTTCGTTTTCTAGGTTTTATCAAGTGGAGTTCCTCATGCAGAAGATATTGTATTGGCAAACATGCGTGTAGCATTTGATCGCATGTTCTTGGATGTCAAGGTCTCCCTTGATGACACATTCTAATATCTAATTCATTTAATCATCTGTCTCTTCTCTCAATATATTAGTTCATTTGCAGGATCCATTTGAATTTACACCATATCATGAAGCTATTCGGGAACCTTTTAATTACTATTTGTTTGGTCAAAATTATATCCGTCCTTTGATCAATTTCAGGTTAGTTCACAATCTTTTGCTCTTTTCATTATTGTATTAAGTGTACTATATGTGACCAAAGAGTATAGGGAAGGGATAACCTGCCCTTAGTATTGTTGCTTGAATTGTGTTGTCTATGACTATATATGCTAATGGTGTTGTAGAGGATTACAGCCTATCACATTGTCCAGTTAGAAATATTATCTGCCAAGTTGGGGTAAAGCAATCAGTTTATATTGGAAGACTATTAACGTCCATTGATAATTTTTGTAGCAGGGTTTTTGGGTCAAATTTTGTAGTACCAAATTGGAACATAAGTTATGATAAAGACCATCCTTCTTAATATCCAATCTTTTTTTCATTGTGCTCTTGAATTATAGGATAAAGGGTAAGATGGATGTCAATTAGGTGTGTAAACGATCCGAGGCGAGCCCGAGCTGTCAAAGCTCGAAGCTCCGGCTCGTTAAGTTTTAATAAAAGCTCCGTGTGCTCGAGCTCCGATCGGTTCGAGCCTTATTTTTTAAGCTCGAGCTCGGCTCGTGGTTTGTTATATAGGCTCGGGCTCGGCTCGAGCTCGGATCGTTTATACGAATTTGCAATGAAATATTAAAGCCTGGCTTGAGCTTGGCTCGTAATATATCTATTTGAAAGCTCGTAAAAGGCTTGTTTATTGAGCTTGTTAATAATGCTCATGCCTATAATCACAAATGCATAACTGTTTTTATATCTAGGTTAACTACTTAATATAATCCTAGTGTTGTTAAGGCTCTTTAGATTTTATTCTAAGGCTCGCGAGCCAACCAATCGAACTTTGTATGTGAAAGCTCCGTGTTCGAGCTCGACTCGATTAATAAATGAGCTGCAACTAGGCTAGGGGTCAAGCTCGTTTAGGCTCGGCTCGTTCGAGCTTTTTACCGATCCGATACCGAGCTTTTCACGAGCGGCTCGGCTCATTTCCACCCCTAATTGTCATCCTTATCGCAGGAATTTCGATTTTCAGGGAATCATAATGTTGGCAATGTATCCATTTTCAGTACAATGGAAAAACAGCTCAAGCAGGTACCTAGTTTCTACAGCTATTCCATATTACAAGATTTTCTTAGTCCAAGTTAGCGTTCGGTGTTCTTTTATGTGTATACGGTAGGGTCTTCCTCTTTAGCTTAATGTTTCTTTGTTTTCTAATGTTTTTGCTCAAGTATTGCCGGCATTGCACCTATTTTCCTTTTTGCAACTCTTTTGTATGGGATCTAGCTTTCTTAAGAGCCTAATGTTTACTTTTACAATTGAACCATCAGGGTGAAAATGTGATTTTCATTTCAAACCACCAATCAGAAGCAGACCCAGCTGTTATTGCCTTGCTGCTTGAAACGACAAACCCTTATATTTCTGAGAGCATAGTAAGCCCGCTATATTTTGAAATTGTATATGTCAGTAGAATGCTTCCATTAGTTTTATATTTGGATGTTGTTATGCAGATCTATGTGGCAGGGGACAGAGTTATAACAGATCCTCTTTGCAAGCCCTTCAGCATGGGAAGGTTCTAATAAATTTTCTATTTGGGATCACAAGTTTGCATTTATATATGTTTTGTCCTAATATGAACTTACACATTAGGAATCTGTTGTGCGTATATTCAAAGAAGCATATGAACGATGTTCCTGAGCTTGCTGATATGAAAAGGAGAGCAAATACAAGAAGTTTAAAAGAGATGGCTTTACTTTTGAGGTACTCCCTGTCATTTTTGAAAACTTCTAAAAATTATATTGAATCCTTTTACGAATGAGAAAAATCCTATTGCTGTCATCCAGTTATTCTCGCTCTTTACATACATCAATGCATGGATAAATTCTTATCAATATTTAACACACTTTTATGCATGTTTCTTAATGATTTTCTTAAATAAGGTGTTGACTGATGGCCTACCTTTTGATATCTGTGATTCTTGAGCAACTTTAATGTTTTTAGATCTAGAGTTTGGTTCAATAAAGATCACAAAAAAATCAAAGATTAAATGGGACAATCCTAGCCACTCATTTTTCAACACAATTTACCGTTTGTAAGATTTTTTATATTAAAAGATGAAGGTGAAAAGTGAGTTTTTTTTGTTTTGATGAAAAATGGATGGCAACAATTTGTCCATTTGATCTTTGAGTTTTTTTGTTGATCTTCATTAAACTCACCCCGATAGATTGAAATCAGAATGTGTAATAACTTTACCATTTGATTTTTAGGGGTGGATCAAAAATAATATGGATTGCACCAAGTGGTGGCAGGGACAGGCCTGATCCGATTACCAACCAATGGTTTCCGGTAAGATATATACTGCTAATCTGCTATGACATGGAAACCGTAGGAGACTTTAGGAAATGTTGCTATTGACTTCTTGTCTCCGATTACAGTTATGTTTTTTTGTCAAGTGCTCTTATACTTTATGTAGTGGGAGTAACAGTTGGTGCTTATCTGTTAGAACACAGCAATGTTATTTACCAAGTGTGTCATAATCTAAAATTTAGGCACCTTTTGATGCCACTTCACTGGACAACATGAGACGGCTCGTGGACCATGCAGGTGTGGTGGGTCATATATATCCTTTAGCCATATTGTGCCATGACATCATGCCCCCTCCTCCTCAGGTATACATTCTGATATAGATTTCTTTGCTTCATCTGTTTTTCTCAACTGTCTACCTGTAATAGTTTGAAATAAAGAAACAATGTTGGACAGGTTGAGAAAGATATTGGAGAGAAAAGGTTGATCGGTTATCATGGCACCGGGATATCTGTGGCACCTGAAATTAACTTCCAGGAAGCCACTGCTACTTGTGGATCCCCTGAGGAGGTAAGCCTTACATAATTCAGCATACTTTGTTCTCCATTCCTATGCAATAAAAAAGTAAGACCCCTCTGTTAATTGCAGGCCAAGATAGCTTATTCACAGGCAATGTATGATTCTATATGTGAGCAATACAACGTGCTACAATCTGCTATAAATGAAGCAAAAGGCTTAGAAGCCTCAACACCTAATGTTTCATTGTCACAACCCTTGCAATTGCTCGACTAGTATATGCTTCTTTTTAGGGTATTTCGTCCCAACTTGGTTTACAGGTATGCATCTAGTTTTTTAAAATATTCGACATGAGAAGCTAAACATCAATGACTTAGCTTTTTTTATCTCTTCTTATTAGGTGAAGACTATATATTTTTTTTTTACATGACCTAGGGGTGTATAGATACCGAACCATAGATCTACAATCAAATTCCATTTTAGATGCACAGCAAGGGAAGTCGTCTTTGGAGCAGATGATATAGGTGCATAGTTTTCGGGAACAATATAATGATGAAATCATATCTGTAGGGATCGTTGTGTACAGTTTCATGTTACTTTTGGTAGATTCTCCTGTAAAGGGACCATCAAGTTGTAGACAAATCTCAAACACACATGTTGGACCTTTTAGCAAACCAATATATGGGACTTTCTTACTAGTTGACATGGTTTATGTGTTATTTGATTTGCATTTGGTTATTAGCCAGAACTGGTGACTTCCAAACTGCTGGTGTCCTATTCGTCTAAAAATGAAGTGAGATAATTGTTGATCAACTATTATAAAGCAAATATATTTCGATTATGAGTTGCAAATGGGCCGATTGTGGGGGTGTCTGAGATTGCTTTTAAATACAGAGAAAGCAGGTAGTGACCTGATGTTTTGCGCAAAGTTTATTTTTTACTTTTTCTTAATAACCAGTTGATCTAAATTGTCTTGTTTTTCATATATGGATTGAAATTCCAACTTGTTAGCCAAAAGTTGATATATCCGCACACGCTTGTCCTTTGATTTTCTGTATTTCACGTAAGACTGGACATGTGAGCTGTAGATATTTATTACAGTAGAGTTTAATACACACTCCAGACGTTCTTAAAAAAGCTGGTCCCATTAGTTTGTTGGCAATAATGACCGCAACATGACCATCAACTGAGCGTAAGGCTACCCCAGTAAGGACACTGGGCGTCTTACATTTTTTTTGTCACCTCAGTTTTTTCTCTCTGACGACTTACATGTGAGCTTTTAGCCACAGTAAGACGACATACACTACAAAAAACATACCAAACAAAAACTCTAATTAAATAATAAAAACACACACATCACAAACACAAAATACCGGTTATATATACGACTTAGTTCTTGGCAACCAACATCATGACCAACATCCCACAATGGGGCGACCCTCTTGCGACCGACTAAGACCCACATGGCGACCGAGCCATTGTGGGCAGCCTAATAACACAAACAACGTAGTGTAATAACACAAACAACGTCACTACCAAAATATATTTCACAAAACACTCGCACACAAAAATAAAATGAAAGAAAAATAAGTTAGTCGTTCGGACGACCAACTTTTGCTAAAAAATGGTCAACAACGCGTAGAAGAGGGTCTCTTTTAACGAAGACGCGCCAAAGGTGGTCCTACCTAAAGGATGAGCTTCTTGAGGACTAGAGAGGGCGGTGACCCTCTTAGAACATTTTGTAATAGTGTATTTTAATGCTTTTTTTTTGTGTAAAAAGAATTATAGTTTGGGTTTTAGCTCTCTTATTGTACAAGTATTGCACCGATGGCCCTCCAAAATATATGGTGAAGCTCCGCCACTGGTCCCACCTAAGCCAACGACGCGTCGGTGGTGGGCTTATTACCACTAGCCTTAGGTCATCTACGTACGCAAACTACTTTTATTTTTATTTTTCAAAAAAATCATTGAGAAAATCTTTTTAGCATTGGAGGTAAAGTTTTTTTCTCAATGACTGTCATCTTAGGAACAAAATGATCAAAACACTTTCTCACATCAATTAAAAAAGTAAAAAAAAAAAAAAAAAACTTTGCAAAAACATTCTTGCATTGGAGTAAAATTAACTATTATAAGTAGAAGATAGTGAGATAATGATTTGTCAAAAATGAACATCCACACGTAATTTTAAGATAAACCTTGAGAATCTAGAATCGAAAGCGGTTTTACATAATTGCCTTAGAGCATCTCCGACGCTCAAGTCATTACGATTTTTTACTACTCTTTCCGTCCCTATATTATTATTCACACTTTCTTTTTGAGATGTCCTAAATTAATCGTTCACTATTAACAAATAGATAGGAAAATTTGATGTAGATGATCATACTACCCTTACTGAATATTATTATTTTAACAAATTTTGAAGAACACAGTAATTGATTAATAAAGGGAAAATGGTCATTTTATAATAAGTAAGAGAAAGAAAAAAAATAATTTAACTGTGTATTTTTTTATCGGAAAACAATTATTTTGAGACAAAGAGAATATTTTATAAAGCTTTGCTAGTAATAGCTTTATATGCGTCGGACTTGAAAGCTTTTTGAAAGACTTTTAAAAAGAAATTGGCATCCACCAAATGTTTAAAGCTTTGATTTTCCACTTGAATTTTCATTGATAGAGAGTTTTGGTACTAGTTTTTGTATTAGAGCACAAATCACAAATGATTCTTAAACACTGTTTCTTATCACGTTTGCATATTTTAAGGTGGTAATACAACATAAACATGACAACAAAAGACACAAATACATTACTCAATGATCCATTTGGTAACTTGCTGTCACCACGTGCGATGCTTAAAGACAAATAACTTTTGAATTTTAAATCATGCAAATCATTCTTGAAGAATATTTCATATAAAGAAATAAACATAATAAATAAATTACATAACCTTATAAGGGTTAGTCTAAATCTACCAAGCAAAAATACTAAACTTACCATGATTAGCATAATTATTGTGTTTTTTTCACTTTTTATTAAAAACTTTATATGATTATCATATGATTAATTAATGTAATCATTATGTTTTTTTTTTCATATTTTATTAAAAACTTCATATGAGTATTAATTATTATGCTATTTGTTTTCTTTTCATGGTTAAGTAATTCTTTTGTTATACTCCATTCGTCCTAAAATAATAGTCTCATATTGACTTTTTAAGTCTTTTTTTAATCAACTTTGACCTTATATATTTTTTTTTGTTATATAATACTTGATGTAAAATATACAAATACATTTGTTTTTTAATGTATTTTCATTGTTATAATTTTCATCGAGTGTTATATAACACAAACAAAAATGTTTAAGGTTAAAGTTGATAAAGAAAGACTTAAAAAGTTAAAAGAGAACTATTATTTTTGGATGGAGGGAGTACTTTTTATTTATTTAATTGAAGGTTGAAAAAACCGTAAATCGTTAGTCGGGCGGCCGACCACCTTATAGCATGTAATCGGTCTAGGCGGGATTAATCGGCGATTAATCAGATTGGCATTTCTGGCAAAATTTGGGTATTTTCGGCAAGTTTTGTGTATTTCTGACGAGTTTTAGGTATTATTGGCAAGATTTTTTTCTAAAAAATAACTTGTAATATATTTAAATAGTTACTATAAGTGATCAAAACAAGTTTACGGTGAGTTTTAGGTACTTCCGGCAAGATTAGAAGGTTTTCGGCAAGCTTGACCACCGTTGACCATGGTTGACCTATTTGTTTGACCCTGTTACATAAATCGACAAGGTCGGTGGCCTTGTAGCGCCTATATAATATTTGTGTGTGGTTATCATACGTACACATTCTCAACAACATTTTAAAAAATTATATTTATCAATAATAACTAACTTTAAAGACACCAACATATATCAAGTCTTGTCAAAAAGGTTATGTGGTTTATCATACATCAACGTTTGAGAATTATAGCTTATATCCAATATTGTTGACGATAAATTATACTATATAATATTTATTCAAGAGAGTAGTGAGCCGACATTGTTGTGAAGTCCTTCGAGCTAACGAACGGATTTAAGGAGGGGATCGGTCAGTGTGTGTTGAGGAGGCGCGGCTTGAGCCAGCACCAATCACAAGCTGAGTCGAGCCTACGATTTGCGAGATTAAGATAATGGTTATAGTTACAAACCTTAAAACTTAAGCGTCTATGCTTTTTTAAAATGCACACATGTAGCAAAATTGATCTCAAATGAAATATGATTATATTTTAAGAATTTTGATATAAATTGTTCGGTATTTATTTTATTTTGTTATGTATTTTATAAAGATTGTAGATGGTTTCTGAAAAACATATAAAAACCATTCTTGACTAAATGCTGCTGAGGCATGAGACGTGACCTCCACGTTATGAAATAGATAAAAGCATCGGTGTTAGGTGTGGCTCCCAACGTTATGGGTTCGCCATGACTTCAAAGACGTGCGGATTGGTCATACCGCCACGTCACGTCTCACACTATTTATAACTTTGATAAAAGTTAAATTATTTGTATATTTTTCTTAGGCTGCTCACTATGGATTATACTAATTCATTTTGAAAACTTTTATAATCACAAATGAAAAAGTCACAGTTGGTAAAAAAATCACATGCGGAAAAATCATATGTGATTTCTCATGCAAGTTTCAACAACGAAAAAAGGAAAAAATAGAAAAAAAGACAAAAAAACGTGAAAAAGATGAAAAATGTTTGTCGATGATATATCAAAATGACCATTTATAGAAAGATAATTAAATGATCGTCATGATATATATTTCTTTCGCATAACTATTAATTGTTTAAAAGTTATTAACATTTAAAAAAAATGGTAAGTTTGCTAAAATGTTGGAGACCGGTTCGTTGATATCTTTATAAAGTTAAGGGTGCTACTATTGGTACCTCTGGCTCATCAAAAATTATCAAAAAAGTACAAAACATTCTCTTTGTCCATTCAATTTACACTGCAACCCTATAAAGACCCCTCCTAAAAAGCCGTTTGTGCCCTTGGTTTTCAATTTTTTTCATTTTTTATTTTTTCTTATTTTTATAATTTTTGTTCATATTATAAAGCAGTGAAACGCAGAATGCGAAACAAAAATTATAAAATTTAACAAGTCAAAAGTATTAAACTGTCAATAAGTACGGAACATAACCTGATAAAAACTGTGTTCCACTATAACTCGGGAAAAAACAAATGTTTTGTATTATTATTTTACTTTTTAGTAGGCTAGAGTTATCAATAGTAGCACCCAAAGTAAATATCTATCTTAATCTAATTATTTAAAGAGAAATGCTAGAGCCACAAACAAACTTTCACAAAAAGTTTTACAAAATGATTTGTCATGTAACTTGTGGATACATGTAAGAGAGAGAATTCTAAAGTAACTTTGAGAAGACCACTAATTACATGACAAATCATTTTGTAAATTTTTTTGTGAAAGTTTGTTTGTGGTTCTAGCATTCCTCTTATTTAAAATAGTAGCATCCAAATTAATTATTTAAATATAATTATTTAAATTAAATAATAAAGTTATGGTTAGCACAACCTTTAAAATATAATTAATCGTTATTTAATTGTGGGATCCACTTATTTTTAGTCCACTCAGCAAAACACGAATTACCAAATGTTAAAAGAAAGAAGCACAATCTTCGAGGTAATATACTCCGGTAGATTTAGTAGCACCCAATAATAATATCTTACCTTGGGAAATTTGCATGGTTCATTTTTTTACAGATTTATGAATGAAACACTCATTAACCAAGACAGTCAAACCTCATTTCTCTAATTCCCCATACACCAATGCCTTTTATTTCAATTTCCAACCATACTTGAATGAGTATTTAATAATAAAGTACCACACTTTAGCTGCTAACAAGAAAATGTACAACAACAACAATATTCAATCTCGGAGTGAGGTATTGGGGAAGTGAGATATGCCCTTACTTGAGGGTAAAGGGACAGAAGTGTGTGTGTGTGTGCAAGCAAATAAAGCAAAGACATTGATGTCATGTGTCTTTAGGCATATAACTGTACATTTTTAGGCATGTTAACTGCGTTTCATAATAAGATTCAGTTTCTTTGTTATGAAAACTTTGACA
>BQNB010106822.1:12385-23305 GCA_026074375.1 Tanacetum coccineum | reverse complement strand
TTTGGAAGAGGTAAGCTAGTCATTATTTCATTTCATAGAAACACATACACTCTCTCTCTCTAGAATCTCTCTCTTGTGTTTCTCTCACTAAAAACTAGCTAAACCACTCGAATCATCACCCGTGTTATGATTTAAATGATCCTACATACTCTAACCTAAGGACTCCTTTTATAGCACAAGGAGCCCTGTACAAGATAAGACCTAAACCGTATCTCCTAAACAAAAGAGATATACACAAGATACATTCCAAATATAACAATAACGCGTATTTGACTCAGAGTAATCCTTATCCTTAAGACAGCAGTGGAAAAACTTTAGCAGTGGAAACCTTTCTCTAGCAGTGCGAATACATAACACTAGCAGTGGGAAAATACTCTAGCAGTGGGAATGAACAAGATCGGTTTGGTGAAATATTTAATACTTTCCAAAATATTTAGTCAAATTCTCAATCAGCATTAATCTCTTCAATCATCATTAACTTCAGTCTTCTGTTTGACTAATCAGCATTAATTTCAGTCAATTAGCATTAACTTCAGTCTTTTATTTGACTAATCAGCATTAACTTCAGCATCAACATTAATCTTGAACCAGAAGTAGTAACTCTATAACCAGCAGTCTTAAGTCCTTCAACAGTCTTAAGTTAGTACTGGCAGTACTAACTTACTTTAGCAGTACTAACTGATTAATACTAGCAGTTGTAACTTGTGAGCAGTACTAAGTATGATAAGTTTAATTCCCAACAGACGAAAGAGTGGATTATTCGGAAGAAAGCAAGATGATGATTAAGAGAATGTGTGAGTGAAGACTCTAGAAGATATAAAATCATTTTATGACTCATTTGACTTTTTAGATTTGTGACGCGGACGCGAAGAGAAATATTATAGTGTGAGGAAATATATACATAGATGCATAAGATATATAGACATAAGCATGCAAGTTTATCTAAGCACGCATCAACACAATAATCAACAATATCAATGTGTAAGACTATTGACATTTAAATATTAATTTTCATACACTAACCTAACATAGTGTAGGTGCACAATTAACACGTAAGTCATGTAGAATGACGCATATAAAACGTGATAATTTTAAATGCAATCATCATGTAAAAACATGTTAGCATTTGGCACTTAGGAGCATCTGTTATTTGGATAAACTAAGAGATATTTTATCTAAATTGCTAGAAAAAGGCAAACGCTTTTACAACAAACATGCATTCAATAGCTAAGCAAATAAACGTTGAGCATTAAGATAAACATGAAAGCATATAATTGCATTACGTGGGAGCACGTTATCATCTTGAAACTTTAAAGCGCATATGTGAAATGCACATAGTCTAGATTGACTCAATGAAACATCTTCATTGCAAGTGTGAATTGCAATTCGATGACTAATCTTGTTGTCTTGCAATTGACTTCGTGATTTCATGTAATAATCGAAGATGGTTAAACATGTAGACACGAGAAAATATCTATGGTCATTTGATTGATATTTCCGTGATCTAGATAAATCCTAGTCTCGATTTCATGTTCATATTCTAATTTTTTAATTAGATTGAATGATGAGACTGATTATCGTTTAAATAATAATCATATTCATATTCGAAATCCTCTTACGATCACTTATTGAAAGAAAACAAGATAATGGTTTGTGGATGTAGAATGTAAGTAATCTCTAAACACACAAAGAACTATGAAGAAATCTCGAGAGAGAAAGAGAGTGGAAGGTTGCTTCTAGTGAGAAAAAGTAAAAGAGAAAAACATGTATTACTATGTGTGAAATGAAAACAACCAACACCCTTTCCATGGCATGGAAAAGTGTTTTAATATACCCATGTGGCTAGCTAGGCTATAGGTCTTGGGCTTTCCATGGGCTTTTTGACTTATCTAGCTATCTAGTTTCCAATAATACTATATGAGTATCTAACGCATATAAATCGAACGTGACCGAATCCTTTTGTATTCTAACAATTCCCCGAAGGGAGGCACTCCTCATTTTACAAATTAAACCTAGCCATACTATGCTTTGTCTTAGTTTGTGTGCAGAATTATTCTTTGCCTTATTTATAATATGGCCTAGTTGTGATCTTTTACTTTATTGGCTTGAGTTGGTCATATCATCTTGACTTATACGTGAACTTTGAACTTCTTGTGCGATCATTAAACCAAGCATACATTCTCTTATCATCATCTTGTGATCTTGTCGCGTTTGTGCACTTGTGACTTTTGACCGACATGCTATACTTTGTCTTAAGAGCTAGAATAAGACATTCTTTCTTGAAAAAGTTTAAACTATAAACACTCGTCACTTTGAGAAAGACGTTCCGTATCAGAGTGACCGCGAGAACTGTATCTTTGAGATTACTTTAACTTTAGAACATCTGTCGTCAGACTTCAGAAGCTAAGTAGACGTCATCGCTTAGTGTATGCAGCGTAGCGGAAAGTCTGAAAACATGTACTTGAGCTTTCATGATGTTTTTTTTTAAAAAAATTAAATGTTCGGTCGAGTAGGAGCATAAAGGTATTGGCTTTGACATGTCATCGGAATAATAAAGAATATAACATATGCCCTATATAATTATAAAAAATCCAGAGAGAGAGTGTGTTGTTTGTTAGTAGACTATTATTTCGTTTGGTTTGTTAGGGGTCGTTATTCTATATGGTTATATTATCCCCCCACCTTATCTTTAAATAATTTTATCCCTTACTCGTTTTTGTAAGAAGCAATAGATATAGATCTTTTATATTTCTAAATATCAAAAACCAATATCTCCTATTCCACCAACAACAATAACACTCATCACCTCAAATATATCATCTACATTACAACCCCTATTTAAAACTAAACTTAACCCTCTCCAATTTCTTTCCCATCTCACATGAACTTGTCTCCAATCAACTTAAATATGTCACTCTCTCGCACCTCTCTAGTGAGCATCCCCTATGTTTGTGATGTAAGTTACTCCTGTGTAAACTCATGAGTCATCACACTCTTATCTCCCATAGTCTCTCTGCACTAAGTCCATTCAAATTCTCTACTTGTAATCATAAAATCAGTGATAACTCTCACTCGCTACTATTAATAGACTCATTACAAATGTCCACATATAAAAGTGTCACGATCACTCTTAATTGACGTATATGTCCCTCACATTACTGCTCACCCATCGTTACTTCGAATCTCACAAACATTTGATACCAGAATATATGTTCTCATTTGTACTCTCCACATCAACCGCGTTGTCTCTCATGTTTACATTCGCCCATTACGCTAGACTGTTGTCTATGGCGTGACTTCGAATCATTCCAGCTGACTTACTAAGCTCGTGTGAATGCTGTCGTTATCATCACTATATCATAAGACTAAGGCTCCCACTCTGCTTAGAGTGTGTAGGCATGGTAATGTCTGAATCGTAGTACATCTCTGCATACACACTCCTCATGAACACACACTATGTCTGTCGTGTCTGTCTACGTATATGTTTCGTGTGTGTGATGTGTGAGTAGAATCGCTCCCTACGCTGTGTCACGAATATATAAATAGCTCTCAGATGCATCAACAATCTGCATATTCACTAGCATTATGTGTAGATATCGACAGACATATAAGATGCGTCTCTCATGTCTAGAGGATAGATGTGAGATAGTATTATCTGACGCATCTAGATAGGTGGCTTGATCTAAACACGGCACTCTCTCACCCTATATGTTCAGATCTCGCGTGCACAACTGCGCTCGCGATGTGTGTCTTAAGAGTGTCGCCAACACTCATCACTGCACCTAGTGAGCTGATTGTGTTCAGGCACCCTCTAGAAATGTTACCTCTTGACTCAGACGACGGTTGGAAGGAGAGACTTCTCCTCGCTGTGTGTTGAGATGAAACGTGTCTCTACGAACCTTGGCAATGAGGCATGCGAAGCGATGAGACGCGTCATGACATGCATGGATGATCTCTTTTGGCTCTAGACTCAATGTAACACCCCAAATTGTGGTTCGCAGCGGAATAGGATATCGGGCCGTGTTACTTCATCGAGATCAATCCTGCGCGCGCGCCTGTGAGCTGAAAGGAGATCCACGACGCAGAGGAAGGTTTATAAGAACTCGACTCCAATGGCGCAAGGTTATAAGAGGTATTTGTGTGAAAAAATAGCGTTCCGCTCTTTGCCCTCTGAGTCAGATGAGGAGAGTTTTAATAATCCGATTTTTGATGTCAGATCATAACTCATCGAGACAGATATCTTATACATATACTGTTCAGATTGTAGCAAGTAGAAACCCGAAGTCGCGTACCTTTCTAAAGCGCTGAGTCCTGGCACCGTCTCGCTTTGAACCTAAGAGGACACGCTGTAGATGGGTGCGAGGACAATAGAAGCCTGAAGCAGCGATCACAATACGCTCTCAAGTGTGGTGGAAGCGTCATGGAAGATTGTAGTTATTCTCTCCGCTCGCTCGCGCTCTTCGCAGAGTCGCGATATGATCGTGTGTGAAACGTGTGTGTGTGTGTGTGAGTGTGTCTTCCGAGAACTCTCGCCTGCGTTCCAGTTAAGCTGTGCACTAGAGCCTCAGACGATCCGTCTCGCCTAGCTCTAGATCATCTCCTGTCCCCTGTCCCTTCAGTGTGCCGGTGAGCGATAAGGCGCGGCGGGAGACGCAACGATTCGTTGTATAGAGATGTATGTGATGTTAGGATAGAGAAAGTGTTCTACGGTAGCCGGGATCGCGAGCACATCGTGAGAGATGCTATAGCTCGCTGGCACCAGGTGGTGTCTCTAGTCGACTTTCGCGCCCAAAAGGTTGTGAGTGTCAATCCCCAGATATGTGATGTAATTAATCGGATAACATCGAGCTCACATAATGTAATTCACTACTACATTATAAACTGACAGTTCAATGAAATGGGCTTCAACTTGGGTTATCGCTACTTAGGCAAACAACGTAAATCAATATAAAATAATTCACTTGCGTCAAATTTATAAAAAAGTACCGTTTCACCTCCAAGTTTTAATCTAATGTGAAATCGTTAAAAACTGTGGGGCTATGAACTCACCTGAGTTACTGATTAATCAATATCACCAGAGAATGCGTGTCAGCAAAAATCGTTAGATGGAACCTATTTACATTTGAAGGTCGTATACGTGTCTTAAGATCGGTAATTAATCTCTAACCATATACAAGTCTATAGCTAGATCACATCTAATTGTTTTGGTAAACTTGTGTTTATAAGTTAAAACGTTTATAATTATGTCTTTAGTAAAACTTGCGTAACTTTCGGTTTTTCAAAGTTCCGTTTGAGGTGTTTCTTGTGCTCACGTTTTCGTATTAAGTCGAGTTATCAAAATTTGACATTTTCAAATTTGACTATGGTGTAAGTACTTTTACTGTTCACACCAGATCATAAGTTCACCTTATATCGTTTTTGTTGTCGGTTGTAAAACTCGTAATACGTCGTATTTTCTTTGTTTATAGATTCGATTTTAGCGATTCCTTCAGTGCCGTTCTCGTAATTGAAAGTTCTATTGATTTATGAGGTTTACAAAAATAAAAGGTGTTATTGTCATGAATAGTAACTTTTATAAAAAATGTTTTATAAAAGTATTAATTGTCGTAAACTCGTGAAATTCATAACTCATTCGTTATAATTAATTTTTTAGTTTACATTTATCATTTTAGCATCCTATAAAATATGTTTAATCTAATTAATAATTACTAAACTTGCTGTTTTATATAATTTTTATAAATTGTTTTTAAAAAAATTTTTTTATAAATCTGTTTCTTATGTATATAACTTGTTTTTACCGTAACTTTTTCGTTATTAATTGTTTTTCACGTTTCTTTACATGCCCGGATTGTCGTATTAGAAGTAGTATTTTTATTAAAAACATAAAAGTAGATCTGGTTACTATTTGTTATGGACGCAACATTGACATGGACTTTATTTTACAGTCTATATTTAACCTTTGTTTTTATACTTTTAACTTTGTAATCTACCACAAGTCTTATATACAATATATGTTATAAGACATACTTCTAATAGAGTCATTAGCTCACGTTTGTCCATTTTGTCCAAGTTACCAAGTCCATATTAACACTTATAAACCATAAGTTTCTTAAGTAACCTTTAATCACTAGTTTATACTTAACCATTTTTACACATAACCCATGAGTGTACAAGTCTTACAATCCTTTTATAACCTTATAATACATCCCATTATAACATGAATAAAGTCATGACAACTTAACAAGTATTTGTACTACTTTTATTGTAAATATTAAGTAAACTTTTATAACCTAATTTTGTTACTTAACATTTTATACACTTACCAACATGGTATAACACTTTTAGATCCATTTATAAACATGATTCTTATCAATATCATCAACATATGTAAAGTGTCAAAGACTTTTCACAAGTAAAACTCTTTTTACATGTTTAAAATGTCCTATATGGTGATTCTTGCTATAAAGAACTAACATATGCCTTAAAACTCATGAAAGAAAGTTAAAGCTTATTAGAGAACTTCTGATGAATGTAGTGAGATACCTCAAACAAAAATCTAAACCTTGTGTTAGATTAAATAAACAAAAGCTGCATGAAAACACTTGTGTTTTTTCGGTCATTGTTAGACATTATGTTAATTCTTCCCTTTCATTTTTAGGGTTTTACGCATTTGCTTTAAATGTAATCGTTAGCTAAAAACGCTTAAACTTAAAAAATGATCATTCAATGTAAACGGGCATTAAACGATTAACGTTTACACAAGGCAATTTTTGTGTAATGATTATTATTGAGGATAATTTTCAACTTTTTCATCTTTTATTTTTATTGGTTAGTAAAATGCTTTAGTTCGCGGAAAAATGGGTTTTGGCATTACCGGACGCACCAAAACTATTACGCTTAAGCAATACCCACGATTTATACCATACCAAAATAATCAAACATATCATCCCATATATGTCAAGGGTGGCCGGATATGCAGGCAATAGGACCCAAGCAATCATCTATTTCATGGACTACTTGCCCTAAAATATCAATAAAAGGCTTATCTTATGGAACAATCTTACACTTTCATACACTTGACCAATAGCTTGCAAATCCTCCTTTGGTTCCTTGGACTTCGTCCTCTATTGTTTATAAGGCTTGATCTAAGCATGAAAACCACATCTCGCTTTTACAAGTGTAAACAGAAGACCCCCCATAAACCCTCCATTTATCTTTAGTACAATAGCCACACTCAAAATATATTATCTTAGTAAATCCATACAATTTTCTACAATATAAAGCATAACACATCGATATCTAAGGCAACTAAGGTGGTTTATGGCTGGTTAACGCATTTCAAGGAAGGAAGCAAGAAAAGCGAAGCTAGGGTCTTACTTGGGGAAAATTGGGTTTTCACATTATATTTCAAGCAAGGTTGTAATCACAAGGGTTGATTGTTATTTTTTTCTCTACTCATCCAGCTCAAGGTTATTAAAACCCTAATCAAATTATAACTTATGATTATATTGTTCATATGTTCTATTTAGCTTATCCTCCATTCTAGGGTACTTTTGGGAATATGTAAAATGAATTTTTAATATAAAATGATCAATGTTTTGTGACTTATTTACATGTTATATGAGGATGCTAATCTGTGATAATAGATGAAGTCTAACCTTGTACAACTTGGTTTTAAGCTATAAAAAGTCTCATGAGTAAACATGTAAAATATAGGGTTTCATTAACAACTTTTGATTACAAGTGAAGATTAGAGGACTTGTTATCTTGAAACATCATAGGGGAAAAATATGAACTAAGAGGGCCCGCTGTAATATATGTATGACCATAGACTTATAAGTGTTGTAAGTAGTTGTAACAGGTGTTGAGCTTTATGGTACAGAATACTCAGCGTTAAACATGTCTTAATAAAAACCCTTAAACTATTCTGTTTTGATTCGAATTTGGTAACCAGACATTATTAGGTTCGCGCTCGCTCTCTCGCTCGCTGTACATCTCATAAGGTATTCCAAAATGCTTAGAAACTCGAACTCGAATCTATAACGAATGAAGGATAGATAGTTGACGGATTACGACGTTAAAATATTTTATAAAAAATTTATGTAAAAGTTACTATTCTATGGCAAGAAGAAGAACTTTATATACCTTTTGTTAAACGTCACTAATATGAATAAAATTTCAATTATGTAGTACGTGTTCGAAAGATTCGCTAAAAACAGAGCTACTATGAATAAGATACGACATTTACAGGGTTTGGTTAATAAGTTTAATCTGTAAATGAACAGTTAAAAAAATTTGCACCAAGAATGTTGAAAACCCTAAAAATGTGATTTATGATCATACTACTTAATACGAAAGTGTGGAGGTATAAGAAACGCTGAGAAGTGTGAAACGGACTTAAAACGACAAAGTTATATCATTTTTGCTAAAGGCGTAATTATAAACGTTTTTACTTTATAAATACGATTTCACTTAAACTATTAGATGGTGATATAGCTATATAGCTATATATGTGTTATTAGTTATCAAAGGGGAATTTCATAATGAGGCCTCTTCGGATGGCGTATTGATGAGCTGTTGGATTTACGATTTAAAGTGTCCTAGCTCTCGTCCGTCATGTCATGGACCTCTTAATTATGATAGCACCGAACGATGGTATCGTTGATAAATATATAGGATATTTCGATATGCTCGGGGATTAGACAACGTACATGAATACTGATTCGACCTATATTACCTAAGGTTGCTTCAGGGCAGTTAGGTGACACGTTTTTTATTTTGGGATTATCTTATTATCAATTTACTCACTCTAAGGTGAGTTCATCTTTAGCCCATGTTTTCAAATTATTGATTACATGATTTTGGGTGTGAGACAACATTGCATGTTTTACAAATGGACGCAAGATGTAACAGTTTATCTGATTACGTTTTGCCTTGAGTGAGCGATAAACCCACAATGCCATGAATCATGAAACTAGTCAAATACTAGAATTAAGGCGAATTGATTATAGATAGATCTATTTGTGATTGACCTCCACCAGTTTGGTTGTGACTAGCCTATCTGAATCGAACGTCTCTCATGTGGATTTTAGTTGTTAGGGGTTTTGAAACAGTACAGGCAATGTAGGCAAATATTTATATATGGTCTTCATTTATGTCGAGCTTCTGGTGTCATGAGCTTAGGAAACCGTCATTACATTTTGTGCTGCATCTGGTGCATTATCACTGGGATAACGTACTTGCTGGTCCTGCTGTATACATTTAATAAACCTATGACCAGAATTCCCCAACTTTATGTTGACGTATAAATGCAATGCATTTTAGGAGATCATTAGGGCACGGGGTGCAAAAGGGATACATTGGTGGTTATTGTTATGATGTGTGCATTAAGAAGATTTTGCATTAAAGATTTAGTCGCATTACATTTTGTATATCTGTTATGGGCTGGAAATCTTTGTAATAATAACAAGTAAACAAGTGAAGCTTCGAGCTTTTGTAAACATTTTGTTAAATCCAATGTATCAGTTTTAAAACGACTTTTAATTGTCGTTCAATATATATCTTGTGCTAGTGATCTGAGAAGTAACACGCCCCGGACCCTTATTCCGCTGCGACCCAATTTGGGGGTGTTACAGATTGGTATCAAGAGCCAAGGTTATAGAGAACCAGGTCAAATGTTTTTGCTGGACTATAACCGTTTTCAAACATTGCATTCATACAAAGGGGTTTTCACGGGACATACATACACTAATTGTGCATTAGTTGGTTGAACTAGATGCATTCATGATTGATATACGTGTTTATAAGATATTACGTATATAAGGATAAGAGTCTTATATTAGCATACTTATATAAGCTACTTTTGATTTCAGATATTATCATGTCAGATTCTGAGCATTCTACAGTTACATACACATCAGTATCCATTCCAGTTGAGGACGATTCAGACATGGGGTCACCAGGAGTTGATGGACCACCATCACCGGACTACGTGCCTGGCCCTGAGGAGCCAGAGCAGGCACCACCCTCACCCGTTTACTTACCTTATGTACCAGAGCCGGTGTACCCGGAGTATATACCACCCGAGGATGATGTCTTTCCAGCCGAGGAGCAGCCATTGTCTGCCGCTACCTCACCCACTGCTGACTCACCAGGATATATTCCTGTGTCTAATCCAGAGAGGGATCCAGAGGAGGATGATGAGGAGGATCCTGAGGAGGACCCTGCCGACTATCCTGCTGACAAAAGAGACGATGATAACGATGATGATGATGATGAGGAGGAAGATAAGGAGGAGGAAGAGCACCTAGCTCCTGCCGACTATACAGTTGTTGCTTTACCAGCTGCTGATCATGTCCCATCCGAGGAGGAGACCAAGCCGTTTAAGACTGATGAGTGTGCGGCCACACCACCATCACCACCATCACCCCTCATTCCACACTCATCACCACTTCCCCAAATACCATCTCCACCATTACCTATACCATCACCACCACCCAATAGCCCTACTCATATCGAAGTTCCTGAGAGTTGTTTACCGCTATAGAAGAGGCTGCGTTTTGCTGCTCCCACCCATAATCATGAGGTCGGGGAGAGTTCAGCAGCCGGTGCTGCTAGGCAGGATGGACCTGCCATAGCGAGGGAAGACCCTTATTCCGTAGCAAGAGGAGACCTTTATGGATTTGTCGATAGGGTAGATGTCGCTCCCGGACATCCGATGTCTAGGGAGTTAGACTATGGCATTACAGATACATGGGATGATCTGGTAGGAGCCATCGAGGAGATTGCACTGACCACCCTAAAGGGGGTCAATCAGAGCGTTACCAATCTTTCTACCACTGTTGTAAAACCTAAAAATCTCAACAAGTGTAAAATTACCAAAATACCCCTAATGCAAGAAAATTCCATAGAAGCTTAAAT
>BQNB010106821.1:11554-23305 GCA_026074375.1 Tanacetum coccineum | reverse complement strand
ATACAATTTAACACTTATCAATGGGTTTGAGGAGATTATTGATTTCCTGAATGCAAGTTATGTCCAATATGCGTTAACACCTGTATTGAACAGTTATGGGCATCTGCCAAGGCTAAGATCGTTAATGGGGAACGATAAATACAAGCCTTAGTAGACAAGAAGAAGGTAATCATCACTGAGAATAGTATAAGGGATAGATTGTCTACCCATTGCTACAATTTTTGCAGAACTGGAAAGAATGAGGTATGAAAATCTTACTCAAAAGCTTACTTTCTATAAAGCTTATTTTTCATCCCAATAGAAATTTCTTATCCATACCATACTGCAATGCCTTAGTGCTAAGACTATAGCCTGGAATGAATTTAATAGCACTATGGCATCTGCTATCATATGTCTTGCCACAAACCAAAAATTCAACTTTTTCAAGTACATTTTTGACAATATGGTGAAGAACTTAGATGGTGGGGTTAAATTTCTCATGTACCCAAGGTTTGTGCAAGTCTTCCTGGACAAACAAGTAGAGGGAATGTCCAAGCACAAAGGAGTTTATATTACACCTTCTCACACCAAGAAGGTGTTTGCTAACATGAAGAGACCATGCAAGGGTTTTTCTGGAAGGGTTACACCACTATTCTCTACAATGATGGTTCAAGCTACAGAAGACATGGGTGTAGATTCAACTACTCCTACTGATTCCCATTCCATACCCATTATCACTCAACCATCATCCTCAAAACCTCAAAAGAAAAAATCAAGAAGGAAACAAAGGCAAGACAGTGCTCCTACAGAGCCTACTACTGAAGAGACTACTCCTGAGAAACATGTATCTACCTTTCCTATGATCCACCTCAAAGTGGTGAGGATAGTATGCAACTTTTTGAATTGATGAATTTATGTACCAGCCTACAAGAGAAAGTTATTGATTTGGAGAAAGCCAAGACTGCTCAAGCAAATGAGATTATTAGTTTAAAGAAGAGAGTCAAGCAGTTGGAAAAGAGAAGGAAGTCAAGAACTTCAGGGCTAAGAAGGTTAAGAAAGATTGGTTCCTCTAACAGGGTAGAATCCTCTAATGATGTCAGTTTGGGTGCTTAGGAGGATGCATCCAAACAGGGGAGGAAAATTAAAGATCTGGATGCTGATGCAGAAGTGACTTTGGTGGATGAGACTTAAGAGATGAATGATGACAACCTGATGTTTGATACAGGTGTGTTGGAAGAGTAGGAAATTAAGTTTGAAAAGGTGGTTGAAGAGCCTGTAGTTAGTGTTGCTACAACTATAAAGTCAATTCCAGTTAGTGCTGCTGAAGTAGTTACTACTTCCAGTGCCAATGTTGAAGTTCCAGATGAATTGACTCTTGCTCAAACTTTGATTGAGATCAAAACTGCAAAACCCAAGCCTGTTACAACTGCTGCTACAACAGTTACATATGTTAGACCAAGGGCTAAGGGAATTATATTTCATGATTAGGAAGAACAAGTACCTGCATCTACAAAAACATTTTCTTCTTCACAATCACAACTTCCACAAGTAAAAGACAAAGACAAAGGAAAAATGGTAGAGCCTGAAGTGCCATTAAAGAATAAATATCAAGTTGCTCTTGATGAAGAAATGGCTAGAAATCTTGAAGCTCAGTTGCAAGCTGAACTCATTAAAGAAGAGAGGCTTGCAAGGAAAAAGGAAGAAGAAACCAACATAGCTTTGATTGAATCATGGGATAACACACAAGCTATGATGGAGGCAGACTTTGAATTAGATCAGAGGCTACAAGCAGAAGAACATGGAGAAATAACCATTGAAGAAAGATCAAGATTGTTTATAGAGCTCATGAACAGAAGAAAGAAACACTTTGCAAAGCTAGAGCAGAGAATAAAGAAAGAAAGCCCACCTACCAAAGCTCCAAAAGAGAAATCAAATGTCCACTTATCATATATTTTGAAGAATAAGGCTGTATTCAAACATAGTCAGTTAAGAGCAAAGCTTATGATGAAATCCAGAAGTTATTTGATAAGGAAATGAAAAGAGTAAATACTTTCGTGGACATGAATTCAGAAGTAGTGAAAGGTAGTGAGACAAGAACAGAGGAAAGCTCTAAAAGAGCAGGGGATGAACTTGAATATGATATGTCCAAGAAGTAGAAGATAGATGAGCATGTAGAAGTTGAAAAAGATGATAAAGAGAGGCAGAGGATGAAAATGCAAATTGTGATGTTAAAGAATGATGATGTAGCAATTGATGCTATACCTCTAGCTACTAAGCCTCTAGTGATTGTTGAATACCAGATTGATAAAGATGGAAGGATGGGATACTTTAAATTGATAAGGGCTGATGGAAGCTCAAAAAGGTATTCATCAATGATAAAGATGCTTCATGGTATTGATAGAGAAGACTTGGAGACCCTCTGGAAGTTGGTTAAAGCTAAACATGGGAATACAAGGCTAGAGGAGGATTATGAAAGAGTGTTATGGGGTGATTTGAAATTAATGTTTGAACCTGACATAAAAAGTGAAGTATGGAGAAATCTATAAGGGTACAAAGTGACTGTTTGGAAACTGTTTGATAACTGTGGAGTGCACTTTGTAAGGTTTAGAAATCTACATATCTTTATGTTGGTTAAGAAAAGATATCCCCTTCCACCAATAACAATCTCAAACATGCTGAACAAGAAGCTTCAAGCTGATCGTTGGAATGAGATGTGTTATCAACTACTCAAGCTCATGACAAAGCAGAAAAAGGGTCAAAGAAGTGTTTGAATGCATCCTCCTGGTGATGGTGAAGACTTTTAATGAAACTTGAAGATTCAGATGATGAACATCAAGTTTAAGGGAGGATTGTTGGGTTTAAAAGACTTCAAGATGATTCTTAGAGTTACTACACTCCGGTATATATTAGTGCTATCAGCATAACTTAGTGCAGCTTTGGTATCCTAATGAAAGTATGCTAAGTAGTTAGTACTGGTAGTATAAAAGTTACTACTGCTAGTTACTACTGTTAATATAATTAGTACTGTTAGTATAAAGTTACTGCTGCTAGTTAAAGTTAAGACTGCTCAAAGATAAAGACTGAAAATATACTAAGTAGTTACTACTGCTAGTGTATGTTAGTACTGCTAGAGCAAACTTTTAAGTAGTTAATGCTGCTTGTGCTCAGTTACAACTGCTAGAAGGATTAATGCTGTCAGAGATGAGATCAAAGACATATCAGAGAAGAGATAAAGGTTGATTGAAGAACAAGAATACTTATGAAGATAAGTATCAAATATTTATAAAGAAGATATGTATAAACTTATTTGTTTAAGAGATTATGTTTACTTATAGAAAAGATTATAATCACTTGACGCGTTTTGTAAGCTCATTAGGGTTTTCTTAGTGTATAAAAGGAACCCTACGGCATAGATCTAGAAATAAGTTTTCATATTAGTATTCATAGTTTGCATAGCAATTATAGTTAGTATTCATAGCTATTTTGTAATTCAAAATAGTATTCAATGTATTGAAAGTTTAGTAAAGATCTTGTTTTTACTGTTTCATTGTTCTTCTTAGTATTGCAAACTAGATTCCGCATAGTTTGTGATATTTTCAATCTTATTTTCTACTATAGTTGTCTTGGATCTATCCAATATAACTAAGCTTTAACAAGCTAAGTAAGATCTGTCAAGAAGGGATCAACAAGTCACAAGATCACAAGAAGGCAAAGATTACAAGATGTAAAAAAGAGATTATGCTTGGTTGATGATCTCAAGAAGCTCAAAGATCACATACAAGTCAAGAAAAAGATACAAGCTAAAGACTAAAAGTCTAAGGATTGCTACATCAAGATTCACAAGATAAATATCAAGATAACAAGACTACGAGCTAAAGATTGAAGACATTTATAAAATGTAGAGCTTAAGTTTTTGTAAATTAGAGTGACCTCCTTTAGGGGGGGATTGTTAGATATCGAGAAAAGACTCGATCACTTCCAAAAGTGTAATAGTATAGCTCGTAGCGTAATATTTGGAAACTTACCAAGCTAACCGGGTCAACATAGTCATCCTTATGTGACCGGACCTAGGGTAGGTATAAATACCCTTCTCCATTTCTTAGAGAGGGTTGGTTGTTCATTTGGATATTCACATAATACATTTTCCTTTCATTTCTCTCTCTAAGTGATACAACCCACTTTCTCTCTCTAAACTTTCTTTCTATCTTGTCTATTGTTAAGTGATTTGATACATCTACAGTTATGATCTTCTATTTATAAGAGAGTACTCATGTCCTTGGTCAAAGAATTATGACAGATTATAAGAGACATAATCTTATCTATAAATAGCCTCCTTAATTTCAGGAATTAGTGGTTACACGACCTATTAATGTGGTCATTAAATGTGATTGTAACTTACCATAAGAAACGGTCAAATCAGTTACAAGTCATTGAATTCAATCCAGAGTGTTATTCATTCAGTGTCCTGAATCATCAGCTAACCCTCTGAGGAGCACACCCGCTGAGAGTTCAATACTGAAACAACCCATCGATGAGTTAACCCGCTGAGGATACTTCCTCTGATGGATTACTCCCTGATGGTATCCTTCAGCTTACGCTGAAGCCATCGGACTGATGAATATCCTTCAGTCCAAAGTTACTCACTAAAGAGTGAACTCACTAAAGTTCATCAGCGACATGAATTCCTTTTAACCACTATCAGAGTCAGGGTGTTCAGTGACCTCTGGGTGTACTCTCCATACCTCCAGCGCCATTACCAGGTATGAACTGAACCCTACAATTGAACTAAATTTCCAACATTTCGCGCGTTGCGGTGGGGCTTGTTTTTTATGCGATTTGATTACATAGCTCGCGCGTTGCCGCGGGGCATAATTTTTCGCGAATCTGTTTCGAATGAATGTTGTGGAAATGTGGCCACGCGTTATTTCGCTCGTTTTGTTCGCAATTCGAAAATATTTCCGCGGGTATTTTTTTATCTGAATAAATCGGTAGATATGCGTTATATATTTGATAAATAAAGTTCTTTACATAAAAAAATCGTAAATAGTTAAAAGCTGAGGGTACGTTCTGTAAAGTTTTTTTTACTATTTATATTAAACTTCAACAATTTTTATAAAGTCGTGCATATGTCGGAAGCATAGCAATATTGAGCTCGTTTTGTTCGCAATTCGAAGATCTTTTCGCGGGTATTTTTTGATATGAATGAGTCGGTTGATATGTGGTATATATTTGATAAATAAAGTTTATTATATAAAAAAGTCGTAAATAGTTAAAAGTCGAGGGTCCGTTTCGTATATTTTCTTTTTTTAACACTATTTTGGGCCGGAAAGTATATATATTTTTTTCAGTCTGGGCCATTATTGGGCTTACTGTTTCGCCAGCGTGAAACGACGTCAAAACAACGTCGTTTTTTTCCACCTTGAGTGTATATATATATATATATATATATATATATATATATATATATATATATATATATATATATATATATATAAATATATCTAGAGTTAGAATCAAATGAGAAGTTTTTTTAAATAAGAAGGTTAAGAAAGTAATTTATAACGCATATCGAGATTTTTTTTTATTCACCAACTTAAATTGGAACATCTCCTATAATCTTAGATGCATTATAATGCCATTATAATGCATCATAATGTGTTTTCTAGCTTTTAATTAGATGCATATACGTATATTAGATGCATTTCATGATTTCTCTTGTTTTTGGTTCCTCTACGTGTGCCAAAATCGTGAAAATCAATTTGTACAATCTACATATCAATTTAACTTTCGAAACTTAAAATGGTGCATCTAAATGAATAGAAATGCATCTAATGCAAGTCGTTGCATTTCAAATGTATGTCTTTAGACAATTATCACACTCTTTTTATTTTAATTTACTTCTCACTGGATCATTCCTAGCTAATATATATATATATATATATATATTTGATAATATATAGATAATAGAGGAAGATTAAATAAAAAGGACAAATATTCGTCGAGGAAATATAACAAAGAAAACTTTTTTTTTAAAATTCTTGAAGAAATTCTAAAAAAAAATTCCATTAAATCAGGTATGTTGGTGCATAAAACTTTTGTAAAAGAAGTTTTTCAAATTTTGAGTTTTTATACGTTTTTTAATGCGCAAAAAAAAAAGAAATTTTGATGCACAAAAAAATTTTGATGCACAAATTTTTCGACTTGTGTTCAGTTGATGCGCAATATAATTTTGATGCAAAAAGTCAAAGAAAGTTGGGTACAAAAACTAGTTTTGATGCACAAAAACCGATTTAATGCAAACAAAAGTCTTTTTTTTATATAATTTTTTTCGGCAATAACAAAACTATCCAATTTTGAAAAAATTCCTTTACAACTTTTTCACTGCACCAACATACACGATTTGTGAAATTTTTTTAAGAATTTAAAAAAAAATAAATCTTTTATCCTTCTTTTATCACGATATTTTTGTCTTTTTATTTGATCTTTATTTATATAATATATATTATATGAGAGAGGAGAAAGAGAGTAGGGATCCGGTGAGAAGAAGAACTATTAATGAGTAAGAATAAGATGGATTTCTTAGCAACATTTTTAATAGGGAGATAAAAAAAATTTTTTAATGGGAGATGCATTCCATTTTTTAGGTGCATCTTAAATGTGTGGTTGTGTTTCTCTTATCATTTTATTTTTAGTATTTCTTCTTATTTGATCCTAACTAAGTATAGTATATATTTACTATATATATATATATATATTAATATACATCATTATATATATATATATATATATATATATATATATATATATATATATATATATATATAGGGGACCGTTCTTTGCAGAACCACATTTTTGTACAGAACCTACAGAACCAGTTTTAACCAATAAGAATTTAGTGTATTATTAATTGTTTTTCTTAATTCAAAAGGGTATAATAGTCAAAATGCATTTTAATTTTTCTTTTTGAATATTTAATTTAAAAACGTTTTTTTAATTTCATTGATGTTCGGAACTAATTTTTTTTAATTTTATATTTTTTTAGTATACATTTATTCAGAAATTAAGGTGCATATATGTTTTTTATTAAATATTTTAAATTTACATATGTTTTTTTGCGTAGAATGGTTTAGACATCAAACTTATTTTTTTTAAATGATAATGGCACATATGTTTATGGTTATATTTTTTAATATTTGAAATTTATGACAAAAAACATTAACATATACATGTAAACTCTAAAATTTAAAACAAACCAAAATATAAATAGTATACAAATATTTGATATAAAATGAAATACAATTCAAAGAAAATGTGTCTTGTTAAATAAAAATGTGCATGTCATCCAAAAACATAGGTGCACTCTTCAAAGAACATATATGCACGCTTCATGTTTCTCATCAAATTCTTTAAAACATATGAACGTCATTCCAAGAACATAGGTGCACTCTTCAAAGAACATATATGCACGCCGAGCTTTCTCGTCAAATTCATTAGAACATATGTGTCCGTCTTCCAAAAACATATGTAGACACTGCAATTTTTTGTGTACACCGGATCTTGCTTTATCTTTCTTTTGCTTGTTTTAACTGCAAATTCAATCATAACAACAGACGAAACCAATGACAAACTCCAACATTTTTACCAACCCATAACATCAATTCACTAAAAAGGACGCTCATAAAACTCACATGTTAAAAAACAAAAGTAAATATTAACATGAGCATGCTCTCAGATTTATGAATCGATTCAAGCATCAAATTATTTAATCAACACCTAGAACAATAAAAATAAACCAACAGAACCGCACAAGATCAGAAAAGTTTGAAGAAAAGTCAACACAAACATTACGGAGTGGCATGATTTAATAAAGATCTTCCAACAAATAATTATCTACACCGACAAAACTATTGACATGAAGAATAAATAATATCTATTAAAATTATAGTCATTTGATATATACATGATTCTTGGCAGTAAGCAACGAGAGTGGTTTCTTTTAATTTCTTATACTTTTTTTATTTTCGAGGGTGGCTGAGGGGGAAGAGGGTTACCGGGGGGGGGTGAAACAAAAATAAGTAACGGAGTGTGCGAGATGAAAAGAACAATAATACCTTTTGATTTATACCTTTTGATTTTACATACGAATCTACAACAAATCATTATGGTTTTCAAAATGACGTTTTTCTTTTATTGGAGAATCAAAAGTGACAGATTAATTTGGTGTTAAAGATGAGAGGAGATGTGAAGGAGATAAGTTTTTAGGTTAAAGATGAGAGAAGATGAGAAAAATAACAGGTGTTGTAGATCTGGAATAAAGGAGGAGCAAAAAACAAGAGACGGTTATGTGAAAAATATAATTATTTGAACTTTTTAATGATTTTTATGAAGAAGCAAAATACCTTATTTGCCCTTACTTTATTTACTTTTTCTAAAATAAGTAGTAAATATTTACAAGAATGCCATCTTGCATTGATAGGATGTATATCATGCATTATTAGGAGTAAAAAGGTTGGTTCTGTAGGTTCTGTACAAAAAAGTGGTTCTGCAAAGAAAATGTCACTATATATATATATATATATATAATAACACAAGCAAACACTCAACCAATTACCTTTAACCAAGGATTGGTCAAGAGTTTACAAATTAAAATACATATATATGTCCGGAAGTATGATTCCCGGGTCGTTATGTCCCAACGAGGTGTGCAATTTGAAAATTAAATGACGGATTGATGATTGATGTTTGAATATGACAAGGTTATGATTGGTTTTCTATTTCTACCAGTTAAATATGCAAAAACGATTAAATAAAACCTAAAAACGAAAGCTATATAACTTAAAACCTAAAACGGGCACGAAAAACGAGGGTCAAAAACCTAAATTTTGCAATTTTAACCCTAGAACAATTTTTAAACTAAAAATAGATTCTACTTGACTAAAAACGAAGTTTAAAAAAAACTAGATCGAAAACGGAGTTAGTTAAGACCAAAAACGAGTCAAAACAAAAACGGGGTTTGAATCCCGTTCTTTAGAAAATGAATTTTTGAGAAAATGACCCTATGAAAAATTTAACAATTTTCCTAGAAACTATATAAAAAAAGAAAATTTTGTAAAAAAGATTTATATTTTTCTGATTATTATTTTATTTTTTATGAATTTTCTAATATTTTAATCTAAATAAATTATAAAAAATACTAAACTATTTTATAAAAATCTGAAAAAATTACAAAAAATAGATAAAGTTGTAAGGATTCTATGAAAAATAAGTGGGTCGAACCAGCTTATTCCAATTAGCTGGAAATAAGCCAAATGGGCTTATAAGCTAAACGGGCTAAAAAAACCCTTATACCTATTTTTTGTGCAACTCCCAACAGGTGAAAGACCCAAGGGCAGTTGGTGATGTGGTGCGTGTGTGAGGCTTTGGTAAAGGGGAGGTCATGGGTTCGAATCCCATGCCCTCCCTTTTTGAGAATCTATATTTTTTTTAAATCTTTTTACACAAATTAATAAAGCACATGGAAATAAGCATTTTTCAAAACTACGACTTTTTATGAAAGCTTATTAATAAGCCAGGAAAAGCACAAAGAAGTTGACAGTTTACTTGACTTAACTAGAAAACTAAGGCTTTTAAACTATGGCTTAAGCTAGGACTAATAAGCAAAGGAAAAGGAAAATAAGCAAATGCAGGCAAAGGACACTATCTAATGATCAAATGGAACACAAATAATCCAATAAGTCAGACAGAAAAGCATAAAAAAGCTAATAAGCACTAAGGCTTAAACCTACTGAAACAGTCCTAAGAGGACCTTTTTGTGCTTAAAATTAAGCACCTGAATGGAAGCTTGTGGCTTAAAGGCTTATCAAAGCTTAAGGCTTATACAACTAGCCTCAATAAGCAACAAAGAGAAAGGGTTTTGAAACTCAAATGAGCCATAAAAGAGCTTATGAAAAAGTTATTTACTTAATATGCAGTCTTTTTAGATCTCTTCAAAATACAAAGTGGCTAATGCAGCCCTAAAATTAAGCTATGAAAAGCTAATGTAAGAGCTCAAAAAGCTCAAACAGAAAAAGCATGGCCCCTCATAACCTTGTTTTCTAAATTTCAGAATCTGCAGAATCTCTAAAAACCTCGCTTATATTCTATAGCTTAGGAATATTTGAGCTTAAAAATGGGTACTTTAAAACTACTAGGCAATTTATGGAATAGTATGTAAACAACAAACTGCAAAGGAGGAATACTACAACTAAATCCTAATGCTCTTAGCACATTAAAAAGAACAAAAAAATTGAACTTTTTAATCAAATTTAATCCAAAGATCAAAAAACAAATCTACACTCATATGATATCACAAGATTTAAACCATAGATACTTGAGATGCTTAAAACTAAATTAAACAACTTGACAACCCTTTTAAAACAGATGAGATAACCTTAAATGAGCTTATTAAATATGGCTTAGTGACTCAACCCATTGCAAAGACCATTTTGACCCATTTTAGCCATTGTGCCAAACACCCCTTTAATAATGAAAACAGCCTTTTTAAACTCATTACACTGATTTTAAACAAACAACTCCTTAATACCAGATATTAAATGACTTAAAAGGAACCTAATGAGCAAATTAGAACACAGAAATAAGCAGTACAGCTCTATAGTTCAACAACAAACTTGGACAGATCTTGAGGCGCTAATGCTTACAGGCAAACTATAAACAAGTAATTAAAACAAGTGAAGGTTGCAAATGACAAAGAAATAACACCAATAAGATAAAATAAGCAGAGAACAATTACAATAAGGCAGAATAAGCTTAAATAAGCAATGCTACAGTACCTTTTCAAAGAAAGTGTAAAATTAGGAACTTACAAGTTTCTAATGTTTTCTGTCTGAATTCAGATTATAAGCACCAATCCTAGTGCCTCCCATGAGGCTCTAAAACCATGGCCTTCCACAATTAACCATGCTCCAATGCATTTGACAGAATTCGTATTTTTATTTTTAAGGTTTTATATCAATAAATGAAAACAGAATTTAAAACTCAGGAAATTAACTTGAGAACTTCACTTTTATTATAACTTCAAACTAGTACAATGCTTTAAAGTAGAACAAAGCTGAATTTAATTTAACACTAAAATTCGTACAATACAAAAAAACTGAAAAATAAAAAGATAAAAAGATAGCCTTCTTTTATCTTGGCCTTCTTATTTATAGCCTTGAGTCTTCTAGGGTTCTTCTTTCTTCTGTGTTTCTTTTGTGAGACCTGTCCCAAAATCATCTCAGCCATCAAACATAACTTGTGTTTCTTCAAAACAACCACAACCATTGATTTGTAATTTTTTTCATGAAAAAATGTGAGATTGCCAACATGGAATGGCATCATGTGACTGGGTTTGAGTGGAGTAGGGTTAAGGTGATAATCCTCTGTGTAAGAATGTGAGATTGAGTGTTTTGGGGAGAGGGAAGAGGGTCACGGGCTTTGGGTTTTGGTTATGGCGGGAAGAAGTTAGGGTTCATCTGGTTTGACTGGGTAAATAGGTGCAGGGGTGAAGTGTTTGATGAAATGGCAATTATGGTCCCTCTAAGTGTTTGGTGATCTTGCATGTAACGTCCTTTGTGGTCATATAATCTTTTGAGGGTTGGCATGGATACCCTGCTGAAGGTGTTAAGGTATTTAGCAGTCACAGTCCTTAGGACTTAACGGTGTGGGGTTAAAGGGTTAAAAGGGTAAACGAGTGTTAAGTGGCTTTGGGTTGGGCCTAGGTTATCTAATTTAGGC
>BQNB010106820.1:3019-23305 GCA_026074375.1 Tanacetum coccineum | reverse complement strand
CCTTAAAATCAGTTATTCTTCTTTTCAAAACCAAAAGTAAACTCAGCATGTACTGAGTACATAAGCCATTTTTAACTAGCTTTTTATTTGACCATTTGTTTTTCAAAATGTCTTTTGTTTCCTGTTTCTAGTAGCTTTTTGGCCAATGTTTAAGTAGGTGTAGGGATTATAGTCATAAGGATCCATTAGCTTATCTTAAAATAAGCTTAAAGTTACCCTTAAGGCCTGCTTGGTTAGTAGTTTATTCCAGAGAGCTTATTTGTGTTTTTTAGCTTATAGTTTAAGTTTTAGTTTAGTTGCTGTTTAAATTAGCTTATTAAGTTAGAAATAAGTATTTTATAGCTTATTTAGTCTAGTGTGGAACTGCGATCTAGACTCATCTAGGATATCATGACTATGTTTAATGCGGAATAAGAACTAGAACAAACATAATCAAGAACAAGGTTTTAACTAATAAACGATTACTATTAAAATACTTTCTAATAAGCTACTAATAACCTAGGTGCCTTATAGGACATGACGCCTAGAGAACACACACACACCTTTGATCTACATTGTTACTGGAACTTGGTGAGTGCTAACCTAACTACAACCCTCTTTATATAATAGAGGTGGCTAGGGTTTACAACCAAACCCTAGCTTACTATCTAAGCTAACTAAACAATTACATATTTGGTCCTTCATTGTTTCTTCTTTCTTCATTTCGTCTAATAGGTTTTGTAATCTTCAAATCTGTAAATCCCAACAATCTTCCCCTATTTGATATTACAAAATAACATGTATGAAGAAACAATGGTAAAACATGTCATCACAATAATAAGCTGCATATCATGAATCTTCTTCCCCTTTTTGTAGTCATCTAATAGGGGTCTTGTGCAACTCGTAAACGCTTCCCCTCAAGTGATGCATGTAGATGGTAAGTATATAAACAATAAGCTTCCCCTTAAAAGCCTACTAACCATCTCTTGAATCATGAACTCAGTAGCATAGATCATCTCTTCATTCAGTGAAAAAGACATGCTTATTACAATATCTTGTAAGAAAATATCTTTGTATAATTCTTGTAATCAATATATGCATGGCGATTACATGCAATGGCCGATAGTCGCAGTGAGCTCCGTCGCATCAACGACCAGTATCCTAGATCCAATGTCAAGGGCTGTATCGTATCATACTCCGACCAAATATTTGTAAAGGAGCGTGTAACTTTTCCATTCAAGAATTATATCATGCACTAAACCGTCAAAACGATCCATACACATCATCATTATTCGAGATCCAAACGTGTCCATAAGTGTGTGTCGTCTGATATCGTCCAACGCTAGCGGTACAAACTAGCTATATCAGACAAAGCTGTCAGTACAAACTAAATATGTCGGATAGCACTAACGGTACAAACTTGATATCTCGGACGCCACTAGCAGTACAAATACTTTCTCAATCACTTCCAAAATGCTTAAAACCATAACTGCTATACCCAAGCAAATCCAAACAAATATCACATCCACGTCCAAAAAGTGCCATCTGATGCAAACACTCATTCCATCTAAATTTACTTGGCCCATTATCAAAATTCTAGTAACATTTGTATCTCAACCCAATAAATTCGGCCCATGTTTATTTTTTTGAATCTGATCACACTATAAACGTGATATATATACCACGTAGGCCCAAATACAATGTGTTAGCTCATTAATATTTTCGATAGTAGGGACTTGTTTTCTTTGATCCGCTACATAATAAAAAATGAATGCCACATGAGAGTATCGAACACCAGACCATGAGAATGAAAACACTTAACAACACCCAATAACCAACTGAGCTAGTTAGCCAGTTGTGCTATTCTACTCTTTATTTATTTTATATTCCTTCCTCGCACGCTTAGCAACAAAATATCTGTCATAAAATCGTTACCATCCCGTTGCTAATATAAGTTCTCCTTCCTCCCATATCTTTAGTGACGCTTTTTGCTGTCACTAATCTGTTGCTAGGCGGTCACTATTTCAAACAGTACTAACTCTAAATAAAGCAGTACTAATGTTTAGCATTGGCAGTATTAAAAATGAAGTAGCAGTACTATCTTCCTTTAAGTTCAAAAAGTATACATAACATATCCAATCCAAAATATAGTACTTTTAATCATAGCCAACAGTACTAACCATAAAAATAGTAGTAACCTGTATTCGAAACATCCTGGCAGCGTAGCAGTAGTGCACGATCCAAGCAGTATTAATCTTTTCATTCCAGCAGCACTACAGTTTTAATATCATAAAGTCCAACCACGACTTCTGCTAACTCAAACAATTCAGTATACCAATTAACGAACTTATAAGGAATAGCACAATCAACAAAACATAATGGCCTTTTATCGATATCTGTTTGTGAATAAATACACAGCAACCTCTTGTTGAAAAACACAACCTGCTCTTTACAAATCCTTATCAACAGACCTGGTTGATTCTTGAGACTCCTTGCTTCATTCATAATTAGTTCTACTAGGGTTCATCATCAATCAAAAGATTGACTCACCAATGCTAGTAAAAACATCACGTTACAGAAACACCAAACGAAAACTTGAAAAACACCTTTTCTGCAGCAGTTTTATAAAAATCATATCTTTAATTTGAAGTGTTAAATCGAAGATCGCTCCGGTAAGATCGTACCTATATATGTATAGAACCTCCAGTTAAAATTTTGTGATGATCCAACGGTTAACGAATGATTTATCATCGTTTTACCACAGCTGCCCAGAAAAATCCGAACTTTGAAACCATATACGAATTTTAGGTTTCTTCTTCATTCTTTGACCATAAAACCTTGAACCCTAGATATCAAGATCAACCCGCTCTGATACCAATTGTGGAACTGCGATCTAGACTCATCTAGGATATCATGACTATGTTTAATGCGGAATAAGAACTAGAACAAACATAATCAAAAACAAGGTTTTAACTAATAAACGATTACTATTAAAAGACTTTCTAATAAGCTACTAATAACCTAGGCGCCTTATAGGACATGACGCCTAGAGAACACACACACACCTTTGATCTACATTGTTACTGGAACTTGGTGAGTGCTAACCTAACTAAAACCCTCTTTATATAATAGAGGTGGCTAGGGTTTACAACCAAACCCTAGCTTACTATCTAAGCTAACTAAATAATTACATATTTGGTCCTTCATTGTTTCTTCTTTCTTCATTTTGTCTAATAGGTTTTGTAATCTTCAAATCTGTAAATCCCAACATCTAGGATTCAACTTATTCTAGCTTTTCATAAAAAAAACCAAAAATATCAAATATAGCCTAAGTAGCTTTTCATTGAGTTTTTTCACTGCTTAATTGAATTTTAAAATGTCTTTTGTTTGCTTTTTCAAATAGCTTTTTGATCAAGGTTTAAGGCAGTATAGGGCTTATAGTCATAAGGATTTTTGTGTGCTTATAATTAAGCTCAAAAGGTGCCTATTGGTCTGTTTAAGCTGCTAGTTTCTCTTTAGGTGCTTATTTGATTTCTAAGCTTATTGCTTTTAGTTTGTTGCTTATCTCTAGCTTATCAGGTTAGACATTAGTATAGTTATAGCTTATTAAGTCTAGTTTTAGCTTATCTTAGTTTCTAGCCTATTTAGTTTTGTTTAAAAGTAAAAAAATGGCTAAGTATAGGTTGTCTGATTTTTAAGTTGTTTCTAGCTTATTAGTCACTTTTAAAAAAGTTGTTTTCATAAAAATAGCTTATTATAAGTTGTTTTACAACTTTGCTTTTTAGGTTTTTGCAAAAAAATAAAAAAGGGGAAACCAAGGAAGTCGGGGGTGAGCAAGACTCGAACCCCCGACCTCAACCTAGTCTCACCCTTTATAAGCCTCAACACACACACCCCTCACCAATGTGCCCTTGGGACTTTTACGTCCATCTTTGCACAATCAAATGTTTTAACCCTTTTTTGAACTTTATATATAATAAGCAATTCGATTGCTTATTTGAATTTTCCCGGCTTATTTAGTTTAGCAATTTAGGATTTCTTATTTTTCCTGCATCTTGCTTATTATAAGCTATTTTTAGAAAAAAATTAGGATTTTTAGCTTAAAGTTTTATATTTTTCGTGAATTAATTTAGTTAAAAACTTTAAAAAATCATAAAAAATAGAAAAATAATCAAAAAAATAATTTTCTTTTTTATAAAATTTTCTTTTATCATATTCTAGGCTTAGGTTGAAATTTACTTCCGTAGGGTTAATATTTTGAAAGTTCAATTTTTAAAGAACGGGATTCGATCCCCGTTCTCGTTTTCTTCGTTTTTAGCTCAAATTACTCTCGGTTTAGAATTTCCTTAGCTTTTTACTTTTAAATAGTCATTTAGGATTAGAAAAAGTTTAGAAAAGTATTTAGGGTTTAATTTTAGTGTTCTAGCTTATTTGTCGTGTTTACTTTATTTCCCGTTATCATTTTTTCATAGTTAGGTTTAATTGTCCCTTTATTTGCTCACTATTAGGATTTTAGAAAACAAATCATCTTCGAACCAATTCAAGTCATTGTCCAAATAACAAACGAGGTCTCAATTTCATAAGTCTTTGGGAAAACGACCCGGTAATCACTTACCGGTTAAACGTGTAGTATTTTTGTAAGATTTTTCCTACTACCTTTGTCCTCAAGGGTAGTTTTGGAATTTTCTATACTTTATATTATTATACGTATTAAAACTATACATCAAGTTTTTGGCGCCGTTGCCGGGGATTTGTGATTAAGATTCCTTCGTTTGCATTTGTCGATCGTGGTTTGAAGAACCTTTCGTCTTCGAAAGTTACGCTTTTGAGAAAATAAAAAATAAAAAAAATAAAAAATATAAAAAGTAAAAAAATATTTTTCTTTTCTTTTTAGTATTAGTAGAAGTTAATTAAATACAAAAATACAAAAAATATTTGCTCTTCCGGATTTTTTGATTTTTCTTGTGAATTTGTAAATATAAGAAATATAAAATTTTTACAAAGTTGGTAAAAGAACACCAACAAATAATACTTTCAATTGAAGTATTATCCATCAATAAGTTCCCGAACCAAAGATTCAAAAAAATTACCGTTTGTGTCACTTACGAAAAAGGCGCACCTCTTTTGTAAAATTTATTTTACTTAAGGGAGTTACCCTAAGTTTGTTGATTATTCGGTAAACAAAAATATTTCCTTTTCTCATTTCTTTTATCATTTCATTTGTTTGTTTAGTGCATGCGCACTAGAAATTCCAATTTTCCAAATAATTCAAACGTAACCATTCCGAGACGTCGAAATAGAGGACGTGCTCCAAACGTAGTCGAACCCGAGCTTCGTACTATCGTTGAAGTTGCACCAATGGCGGAACGTACAATGGAAGAGCTACTCCGTGCACCCACGGAAGGGTATGGAGAAGCTATCGTTTTACCAGAAATTAATGCGGATCATTTTGAGATTAAGACGAATTTGTTACAACTAGTTCAAGCTAACCCGTTTCACGGTTATGAGAGGGAAAATCCCCATGCTCATATTAATAGTTTCAAAAGGATTACCTCGACTTTACGATTTAGAGATGTACCAAACGATGTTATTAAGCTTATGATGTTATATTCCCTTGAGGGGGCCGCCAAAGTTCGGTACGAGAAAGAACCACCTAATTCGATCTTGACTTGGGAGGATCATCGTAGCTAAATTTGTGTATTACTTTTTCCCTCCTTCGAAAACCACTCACTTAAAGAATGAAATTTCTCGTTTTACACCAAAATTCGAGGAGACTTTTAGTGAAGCATGGGAACGATTTAAGGAAATACTTAGAGCTTGTCTTCACCACGGATTTACGGAGTTAACTCAAGTTGATACCTTCTATAATGGTTTAAACGAGAATGATCAAGACTCCTTAAATACCGCGGCGGGTGGAAATCTTTTGAGTAAGACGACTAGAGAGGCTTTGAACATAATTGAAAACAAATCAAAAGTTCGTTATTCACGTAATAAATCGAATGTTTCTAGGATGAATACGACTTATAGGAAAAATGTTAGTAAGACGGATGAGAGAATTGATAAGCTTGCGGATCAACTTTCAACCTTAGTTGAGATGGTTTCTAAAAAAGTTGTCACTCCTACTCTGGTTAAAGCGGTTGAGGATATTTGTGTTACTTGTAGTGGGCCTCATGCTTGGTACAATTGTCCTAATACCGATAACAATCAAGCTAGTGTTTGTGCTGCAACGGGTTCTTACAATCAAGGTAACCCTCAAAACCGTGTTAGTAACCAAATGACACCACCAGGTTTTGCTCCGGTGTAAAACAATGGTCAAAATAGGTTTAATCAAAATCAAGGTCAAGGGAATAATTTTAATCGGGGAAACAATTTTCATGCAAATCAAGGTTTTCAAGCTCAAAACAATCATGCTCCAAATTTTCAAAATCAATGATTTCAAAACCAACCTTTTCAAGTTCCTAATAATCATGTTCAACAAGAGTTTTCAAACGAGTTTTCAAGTTACAAGAGAACTAATGATCAAATAATGAGAAACATGCAAAATCAAATCAATTCGTTGAAAGAAAAAGTTAAGAATGAAATTCAAAACACGACGAAGACTCAACAAGCCGTCTTGATGAATCAACAAAATATTTTTCAAACTAACTTGCAAAATATACTAAGTGGATTCTTTCAAAACCAAGCCTCAACTTCGGGTACTCTTTCGAGTAATACCATTCCAAACCCGAAGTGTGAGATGAAAGCGATCACTACTCGAAGTGGTGTTGCTTACAAGGGACCTTCGATTCCTACTAATCCTTCTCCTAAAAAGGTAGTGGAACGAGAAACAGAGGAGACAACGGATAAAGAGCAAACAAATTTCTAAGGAAGTACCGCTCACATCCCACCTCTGGTTAACCCCATTCCGATTCCGGAACCCGATGTTCCGAAGACTTTACCTAAGCCAAATATTCCATATCCTTCACGACGTAATGATCAAAAATCTCGTGACAAAGCTTCGAATCAAATGGAGAAGATCTTCCAAATCTTTCAAGATTTGCGTTTCGACATTAGTTTCGCGGATGCTTTACTTTTGATGCCAAGATTTGCTCCTACGATTAAGAGTTTGCTCATGAATAAGGAAAAGTTTCTTGAATTAGCTAAGATACCGTTGAACGAGAACTGCTCAGCGATGCTCCTTAAAAAGCTTCCCAAAAAGCTTGGAGATCCCGGTAAGTTTCTTATTCCATGCAATTTCTCGGGAATGGATGTATGTCACGCCTTGGCCGATCTTGGTGCGAGCATAAATCTTATGCCCCTTTCCATTTGGAAAAAGCTTTCCCTACCCGAACTTACACCAACTCGGATGACTCTTGAGTTAGCGGATCAATCCATAACTCATCCTAAAAGACTCACCGAAGACGTTTATGTCAAAGTGGGAAAGTTCCACTTTCCTACCGACTTTGTTGTTGTAGATTTTAAAGCCGATCCTCGAGTACCTCTTATACTTAGGAGATCCTTTTTAAGAACCGGTCGTGCCTTAATTGATGTTTATGGAGAATAAATAACCCTTCGGGTTGACAACGAAGCCATCACTTTTAATCTAGATCAAACTACGAGATACTCTTCTACAAATGATAAGTCGGTAAACCGATTTGACATTATTGATGATGTTTATGCGGAGTATGCTCCGAAATTGCTAGGGTTTTCTAATAAATCTTCGGGTGGCAATCCCACCCCGACGCTTGAGCCTCTTACTTCCGAATTTATTTTAGAAGAGATCGAAGCTTATCTCAAGATGATTCGATTTCACCAAAAATTGATCATGTCGATTGCAATCCGGAGGGAGATATTTGCTTAATTGAAAAATTATTAAATAATGACCCGTTTCAACTCCCTCCGATGGACCTAAAGCAAGGAGAAATAATCAAGGCAAAACCTTCAATGAAAGAACCACCGGAATTAGAGTTAAAAGATTTACCATCTCATTTCGAATATGCTTACTTAGAAGAAAACGACAAGTTACTAGTGATTATTGCAAAAGGTTTAAAAGATAATGAAAAAGTAACTCTCTTAAAAGTGCTCAAATCTCATAAACGAGCTATTGCTTGGAAAATCACCGACATCAAGGGTATCAACCCTCATTTTTGTACACACAAAATCTTGATGGAGGATGATTACAAACCCACAGTTCAAAGTCAAAGACGGGTTAACCCAAAAATTCACAAAGTAATCAAAAAGGAGGTCTTAAAACTTCTTGATGCCGAAATGATTTACCCGATCTCCGACAGCCCATGGGTTAATCCAGTGCATTGTGTTCCAAAGAAAGGAGGAATAACCGTTGTTGCTAATGAAGAGAATGAATTAATTCCGACACGTTTAGTTACCAGGTGGAGAGTTTGTATCGACTATAGGAAATTAAATAAAGCGACTTGCCGTTTATGGATCAAATGATAGAAAGATTAGCTGGAAATGAGTTTTATTATTTTCTAGATGGATTTTCAGGGTATTTCCAAATACCAATAGATCCCCAAGACCAGGAGAAAACTACTTATGCTTAGAGCTTGTCGTCACCATGGATTTACGGAGTTAACCCAAATAGATACTTTCTATAATGGTTTAAATGACAATGATCAAGACTCCTTTAATATGCCGTTGGCGGTGGAAATCTTTTGATGTAAGACGACTAGAGAGGCTTTGAATATAATTGAAAATAAATCAAAAGTGCGTTATTCACGAAACAACCTAATGCTTCTTGGATGAATACAACTTCTAGGGAGAGTGTTAGTAAAACGGCCAATCGAACCGATTGTTAAGCTTGCGGCATCAACTTTCAATTTAGTTGAGATTGGTTATTAAGAAAGGTATCACTCACCGCTCGGTTAAAGCAGTGTTGAGGAATTGCGCTTACTTGTGGTGTGACAATTTTGGTATAATTGTCCTAATACCGTATAACATCAAGGTCGTGTTTGTGCGCTTACGGGTATTTCAATCATGTTACCCATGTCGACCGAGTTAGTAACTCAAATGACACAACCTGGTTTGCTCATGGTGCAATCTATGGTCAAAATGGTTTATCATAATCAAGGTCAAGGGAGTATAATTTTAATCGGGGAAATTAAATTTCATGGAAATCATGGTTTTTCAAGTCGCTCATAAATAATCATGATGCTGAATTTTACAAAATCTAGGATTTCAATAATCACCTGTTCCAGGTGCTAATAATCAAGTTCAACAGAGTTTTCAAAGTGAGTTTTCAATGGTTATCATGAGGAAAACGTCCAAATGATGAGAAACATGCAAAATCAAAATCAACTCGGTTAAAAGGAGACCTTAAGAATGAAATTACAAAACACGATATTAAATCTCTACAGCCGTCATGATGAATCAACAAACTACCTTTATAAAATAATTGCAGATACATCATATGTGGATTGTTTCAAAACCAGCCTAAACCTTCGTGGTACTTCTTACGATGTTAATACCATTCCAAAACCCGAAGGGTGAGATGAAAGTGATCACTACTCGAAGTGGTGTTGCTTACGAGGGACCCTCGATTCCTACTAATCCTTCTCACTAAAAGTTGGGGAACGAGAACCGAGAAGGAGACAATAGATAAGGAGGAAAAATAATTTCCAAGAGAAGTAGCGATCACTTCCCACCTCAGGTCATCCCTATTCGATTAAGGAACATGATGTTCCCTGGAAGTGACTTTACTCTATAAGCCAAAAATCCATATCTTCGCGACTGTTAATGATCAAAAATCTCGTGACTAAGCTTCGAAATCTAATAGAGAAGATCTTCAAAGTCTTTCAAGATTGCGCTTCGACATTAGTTTTGCGCGATGCTTTGACTTTTGATGCACAAGTTTTGCTCCTACGATTAAAAAGTTTTGCTTTATGAAATAAGGAAAAGTTGCTTGAGTTAGTTAAGTACCGTTTGAAACAAAAAATTGGCTCGGCAGATGCTCTCAAAAAAGCTTTTACGAAAAGCTTGGAGATCCCGAAAAGTTTTTATTCCATGTGATTTCCAAGAATGGACTGTGCTTTGTCTGCCTTGGTCACCAGATCTTGGTCGCGAGAATAAATAACTTATGCCCCTTTTCATTTAGAAAAAGCTTTCTTTACACAAACTTACACCAACTTAGATGACTTTAGAATTAGCGGATAGATCCATTACTCGTCCTTATAGGATGTCGCAGAAAGATTTTTTGTTCAAAGTTGGGATTTTCTCATTTCGCCACCGACTTTAATTGTTGTAGATTTCAAAGCCATCTTTCGAGTACCCTTCATACATTGGGAGCATCCATTTTTAGGATCCAGCCGAGCTTTAATTGGATGTGTATGATGGAGAGCTTATTTTTAGGTGAAGGGATGAAACGAATATTTTTCTTGTTTATAAGCATTTCTCAAAAAAGCATGAAATCGAGTCAATTAAAATGATTAATTTCATTGATGTTTCATGCGAGGATAGTATTGGAGAAGTTTTAAGATTGAAAAAATCAAATCATTTCTTGAGTGGTAGTACCACTTCGCTTTCTGAGTCTCGTCCTAGTTTTACATCTTTTGAGACTAGCGATTTACTTCTTGAGGAGTTCGCCGATGAACTCGCTCTTTTTGACCCATTTCTACTAGGAAATGAGGATTTTGATGTTAAAACCGATCTTAAAGAAATTGAATTGTTGCTTAACCTGTGATCCATACAACAAATTTTTCAACTTCATTTACGATTGATTCTAATCCCGAAGAAGTTCATCGACGCAACTTGCTCCTAGCTTGTTTACCTCCACGGGTTGGTGAGGAGAAGACGAGTATTATTAAGGAGGATGTTCAAGAAGAAATTTTTTGAATTTATTCAAACCTTCTTTTTGAATTTGATGACAATTACAACTCCAGTGACATTAATCCTCTTTTCAAAGAGATGTTAGAGGATGTCGAGAGCAAAGAATACAATGTTTCTAATTTTGATGAGCCAGTTTTACCTAACACATCTTTTTTCGATAAGGATGAGTGTTTTGACCCAGGAGGCAGATGAGATCGATGCTTTTCTAGCTATCAAAGTTCCTACGTATATTGAGGAAGGATATTATGACTCGGGGGAGACGTATTATATCTTGAGAGTTTGCATAGTGATGATACCACCCATAATCTCTCTCCCAAAGTGTTTTTCGATCATGAACCACAACACATTAAGAATGAATCAGGCCATGATACTTTGATAACTTTTTCTCCTAAGAGTGATCCTCTTCACCATAAGTTCGCTGGTGAATTCATCACAATTCCTCCAAGAATTATTAGAAAGCATGAGGATTATATCAGTCGAATGTCGTTGCTATGCGGAAGTTCATCTTCCCGGTCGCCAGAAAAATTTCATATAATCATCGAGTCTCTTCCTACATCTACTACCCTCGTTGAGGATTGTGACTCTAATAGAGAAGAGATTGATATATTTTCTTAACCGGATGATTCGATACCACCGGGTATTAAAAGTGATTTTGACTCGGAAGAGGATATTATTGAAAACTTGCTTAACGATGATCCTATTCCTGAATATGAGCGTTTAACCTTCGACATTGAGCCCGATGTGCCCATGATAAACAATGTTGATGAGCTTAATAAAGACGAATGTTTTAACCCAGGGGGTGAGATTAATGTTGAAGTTGACGATTCCTTCACATTTGTCATTCGGACTTTTCTCTCGTATCTTACTTACCTTAAGGTTTCTTCGCTACTTTCCTCCACCAGGAGAGAGGACACCATTTTTGACCCCGGCATCTTCGCTTTTCATTTTTCTTCTCAAGAGCCGGCGGTAGTTAAATGTTTCATGGAATTTTGTTCTTCCACTTGTTTCATCCTCAAGGACGAATGAATTTGGGGATCGAGTCAAGCTATGTGACTCGGTTACCAAAAACAAAGCGCTTCGTGGGAGGCACCCCATGCTTATCCTTCTATCTTCTTTCTTATTTCTACTGTGATGTGAGGAGGATTGTACTCTTCCGATTCCTGTGTTTGTGCTTGTGATTTTTTGTAGGATTGACCCAAAATTTTCTGAAGACTCTCGTGTTCGGTGTTTTTTCCTGGTCCACTCAAGCTTCCTATCCTTTGCTTGCCATTAGTTTGGGAAAATCCGATATCCTATATTAATATCAACTAACATTTATCTTTTAGCATACTTGATAAACGGCTTGAGATTTTTGTGATACTTTCTCCATGCTTGGGTTATGCATTCGACTTTTTGAGTTCTAGTATGGGGTTTTTAAGTCTTAGACTTGGAAACATTGAGGACAATGTTTAATTTTAGTATGGGGTAGTATATCTTCGATATGATCTTGCCTACTTTTGCCCGTTGTTCTCACGTACCTTGTTTTCCTACAAAAATTTTAAATTTTTAGGTCTTAATATCTAGTTTAATTTTTACATATTTAAAAAAAATAGTTAGTTGAAGAAATAAATAGTTGACACGAATGTAGGTTTTTCGTTGGTGAGAATGAAAAGTAAATTTTGACCCGACCGGTGTTATATCTTAGCTTTCTCCTTAACGTAAATAGATTGATTTTTGCTAATCTTTTATACAAGGAGCTATAAAACGCAAGTCTAGCTTAAAAAAAGTCAAGACTTTGCAAGTTCCCATAATTGATTTTAAATATGTGGAAAATAATTTTTTATGCTAGTTTCACCAATTTATTTATTGAAAGTTTAATTGCTTTAGGTTTTTGCGTTTCTTAGTGTAGATCATTTTCGTAGAGATTCCATCTGATTGAAATTAAGGTTCAACAAAGGTTTTTGTCAGTGTTGTGGGGAATAGACTCCTAGCCTGGTCGGCTCGCATACCGATGTTTGGCTGTTGTTTAAAAGACGCTAAGGACTTGAAATTTGGCTAAAAATAATAAGTTATGTAATAAATCGAAGCCGAAATAAGACCACTATCTTTTGCCGGCTCACAACCGATGTGGTAGTCGTTTAAAGGGTGGAGGTAATAATAATAATAAAACTGTGGGCTAAAAAAAACTTTACCGCATCTTGCCGGCTCACAACGATGTTGCCAGTCTTCTAAATAAGGCCCATAGTTTAGAATCCAAGACTTGATAAAAGTTTTGCTGCATCTTGCCGGCTCACAAACCGATGTTGAACCTTCTAAAAGGTCGTGGGAAATTTTTTGAGGTTGGAATATGATTGCTGCATCTTTGCCGCTCAAAACCATGTGAGCCTTTAAAGGACCGAGGTTTAATAATGTTGCAATAATAACAGTAATAAAGTCAAATTTCAACTTCGAGGTTATCTAAATAAAGTCTCTGTCTCTGGACTCGTAGTTGAGTTGTTGCGGATGAAATAAAAAGGATAACCCCTAAATCATGGAATTTGAACTTTAATGTGGACCTTATTTACTATTCTATCTATTTTTAGGAAAGGATTTCAAACTAATTGTGGTCTAAACCGGGTTTACTTTATGTGAATAAGGACATTATTTATTTGTCACCAATAATAATAATAAAATCCTTAGAGGAAATTAGGAATAAGAGAGGAAAAGTAAGTATGCAATTAGTTTTTATGAGTAGTGTTAGCATCATAACTTGTATTTTGCAATGATCTTGTTTTTAAGCTTGGCTTGGAGATGTGAAATCTTGGGACGATAAATTTATCATTTTGGACAAATTGTGCGTTTTTGTTCCGTGATCCTCAAAGTTATCAATGAATAATGAAAGCATTATATTATGTCACACAAAAATAAGTTGTAGGATATAAATCATAAAATGGGAAAAAGTTTTGAAAATAGAAATTGGGGTGTTTTAAATTTGTGATTCTAAACTCTCGTAAAGACTTTGCTACTTTTCAAAAGGATTGTTGGGGAGGGTTTTGAGGTATTTGGTTTTTTTAGAGCATATATATTGGTTGAGGACACGGCAATCATTAGGTTGGGGAATTTTGTATGTGAGTAAATAACATATCTTTTTTATCACCATATGTCCTTTTAAATGAACAACATGTGTGCAAATTATGCTTGTATATTGCTAGTTTTGTCATTTGTGATGTGTAGGTACGGATATTGCAAAAATCACAAGAAAATGGTCAAAACCGGACAAACACAGACACGGGAATGGAAAGAGTGCACAAGAGCCAGAAGTTTTCTAGCAAAGGTCATCAAAAGTCAACCCTTAGTCAGCCCACAAAATGCCAAAACATTCAAAATACCCAAATAACCCTTAATGTTAAATCCATTTTCATCAAAAACCCTAAATTGATAACATCGTTAGGCCTTTACTAATTTAGAACTAACGGTCGTTAACTATTTATACTATAAATCCCTTAAACCCCTTAACCGGCCTAACCCTTTTAATAAAACCATGGCCAAAAACCCTTTACCGTGCCTAGGTCATCCACCAACTCTCGGGTCAAACAACGATTATAAAAGAGGAAAAAGGTGCGGGAAATATCTTTGTTACTATTCATCTTCATCTTCGTTTTACCCTGCATTAAAAACAAAGAGTAAAATTCAATTAAGAGCGTGGAACAAAGATTTAAGTACTATGTTACACGCTGGCAAGCGAAACGTCACCAAAGGGTTTTGATTGGTCAGATTAACTCAAGGATTGTCACGCGGGTTTTCAATGAGAAAAACACACCAAAAAGGGGAATAATTGCACTAAAAAACAATGTAAAGAAGTTCAAGGCCTTGAACAAGGAATGCCACGCCTCGGCAATCCGTGTGATCTCATCTTTGATCAAAACGGTGTGAATGCAGGGTTATCCAATGATTTAAAGAGATTAAAGGCAAGAACTATGATCAAGGGGCGTACTTTTAGGACCGAAGAAGCTTCACTTAGCCCTTTTAATTGAGCTCATCCCCCTATTATAATTATTAGTTTTTTCCAGTTTTAGGGTAGCTTATATAATTTTTCTTTCAAATTATTTTTAGCTTATTGTTTTTACTTAAAGTAACTTTTATTTAACCTTGTAACCAGTTTCAAATTAGTAATAAAAGTTTATTTTTCTTATTAATGAATTGTTACTTTATGATTACCTTTAATTCAAAACTGTTTGATTAAGCTGTCCTTTGTTAACATAAGCTCATTAAGCTCTTTAATCCAATCATAAGCTGGCTAATTACTCAACTAAGTTCTTAAAAGCTTAGTTGAGCTTTTCTTAATCAAATTCACTCCCAAATTACCTCAGCTTAAACTTGGAAGGGAAACCAGACATGGATGTGTTTCCAGGACCATACCAGCTTATCATTTGATAAGCTGAAGCTTGTTGATAGCTCAAAAAGAGCATTTATAAGCCTTGTTTTGTGCAAAGGCATTTGTAAGTTTTCTCTATACATTTTTGTAGCTTAATTTTGCATTAATAGCTTTTAATTGCTTATCTATGCTTATTGTGTGCTCATCTGCTTATTAGGTCTGATATAAGCTTGTGATCATCTAGTATCTCTATTTTGTCCCTTAATTCTAAGTCTCATAAGCCAAATATGGAATTGAGTGAAATAAAGGGGTGTTTGGCATTAGACAGCACTAAGTGCTTTCAAAGGTTAGCTAGTCCTTTAATTTGATCTTTGAATCCATTTAGAGGTTTATGAGAGTAGGTTTTAAGGTTTTGAATAAAGTTTATTAGCTTTAGTTGTGAGTTAGCTTAAATGGTTATAATCTGTTAGCATAATTTAGATCATAGTTCATTTTAAGCTCAAGTTAGATTTAGCTGATTTAGTTACTTAATTTGCACTCAGTTTAGTGTTTTAAAATGGTAGAAGCTTAGTTATTGAGCCTGCACTTTTTGGATTTGAAATTTGGTTCATTTTGGTGCACACTGAATCAGATAAGGAAAATAGACAAAAGACCTATTTCTAGCTTAATTTTCAAGGGGTATAAGTAGTTTTTAGGTTTTAAAATTCAAAGCACAAGTAGATCTTAGGTCATATTCAATATGTTTTAGCTTATTTTGATTTAAAAAGTTCATTTAGTAAACAGTTTTTAAGCTTAAAATTAACAATTTGACTTTTGGAAAACCAAAAGTAAAATCAGTTCCTACTGAGTTAATAAGCAGTTTTCTTTTAGCTTTTTCTTTGATCAATAGGATTTCAAAATGCTTTTCAATTAATGTTTTAAGTAGTATTATAGGTCCTCTTTTTAGTGTAATAAGTCAAAAGTCCATAAGGATCCTTTTGCTTATTGAAAAATAAGCTTAAAGTTGCCTTAAGGGACTGTTTGGTTAGTTTTTGCTTGATTATTGTTTTTATTAGCTTACAAGGTTGTTATTTAGAGTTCATAGCTTATTAAGGTTAGAATTCAGCTTATTTTAACTTTTCTTAAAAAAAACCAAAAACATAGTTAATATAGAACTGTTAGCTTTTTCCATTAGTTTTTTTTCACTCATCTGAATTTCAAAATGCTTTTCAAGTGATGATTTATGTAGTCTTTAGTACAAGCTTTAAGTAGGTATAGAGCTTATTTCCATAAGGATCTGTTTGTGTGCTTAAAATCAAGCTCAAAGTTAGCATTTAGGCTGTTTGGTTTACAGTTTTAGCATAAGTGTTTTTTTTAGGATTTTTAGCTTATGGCTTATTCTTTCTGCTTGTTTCTAGTTCAATCTTGCTTATTAGATTAGACTTAAGTCAGTAGTAGCTTATTTCATTCATATCTTAGCTTATTTTAGCTTTTTAAGTTTCCTTAATCTAAGTAAAAATCCAAAAAGAAGTTGAAGTGTTTTTTGTTTTTAAAAAGCTATTTTCTAGCTTATTTTCTAGTTTTTAGAAAAAGCTTCTTTTATAACTATTGCTTATTTTTAGCTGTTCTAAAATTTTGCTTTTTAAGTTTTTGCAAAAAGTTTAAAAAGGGAAGAGGGGAAATCGTGGGTGAGCAGGGCTCGAACCCACAACCTCTACCCTCCTCAACCTTTTTGTAACACTCAACACACACACCACTAACATTGCGCCCTTGGGACTTTTACGTCTCAAGGTGCATTGTTTATTGTTTTAAACCTTTTTGAGCTCTTTATAAAATAAGCACTTCGAGTGCTTATTTTCTTTTTCCTGGCTTAATCTTTTTAGCTTATTCGTAGGACTTATTTTTCATACAATCTTTATAACTTCAGTAATTTTTGAGAATTTTCTTAGAATTTTAGCTTAAAGTTTTATATTTTTCGTAAATTATTTTTGATAAAAACTTAAAAATCATAAAAAATAGAAAAATAATCAAAAAAATAATTTTCTTTTTTATAAAATTTTCTTTTATCATATTCTAGGTTTTGGTTGAAATTTACTTCCGTAGGGTTAATATTTTGAAAGTTTAATTTTTAAAGAACGGGATTCGATCCCCGTTCTCGTTTTCTTCGTTTTTAGCTCAAATTAATCTCGGTTTAGAATTTCCTTAGCTTTTTACATTTAAATAGTCCTTTAGGATTAGAAAAAGTTTAGAAAAGTATTTAGGGTTTTAATTTCAGTGTTCTAGCTTATTTGTCGTGCTTTATTTTATTTCCCGTTATCTTTTTTTTCGTAGTTAGATTTAATTGTCCCTTTATTTACTCACTATTAGGATTTTAGAAAACAAATTATCTTCGACCCAATTCAAGTCATTGTCCAAATAACAAACGAGGTCTCAATTTCATAAGTCTTTGGGAAAACGACCCGGTATTCACTTACCGGTTAAACGTGTAGTATTTTTGTAAGATTTTTCCTACTACCTTTGTCCTCAAGGGTAGTTTTGGAATTTTCTTTACTTTGGATATTATTACGTATATAACTTTATAACACAACATCATAAAGATAATAAGATTTTTGTGGTTTTTGATGAGAGGAGATGTTATTTTTTGAATTAGGATTTGAATCTGAAATAAATTCTGGGGATTGGTAATCAATGTGGTGGTTTATATTATTTTATTGATCAAGTATTTGTTGATCCCAAACCTTGATCGATTCTTTACCTTGTAAAGAGTATGTTACATTGGATAAATCCAAATAACAATTATAGAGACTTTATGTGTATATTAAAGTGTATGCGGAATCTACACCTTAATACTCTAGAAGTAATATCAATGGAATAGTAACCTTGTAATGCAATAGAATGAACAATGAATATAAACAAAAAGCTTCAATATTATTAGATCAATAATACGAGTACTCTTAACTAGTACTAGGGTTTACAACCTTGAAGCATGTAAAACGTATTCTCAAAAGTATTGAAAAGTATATCTAAAACCTTAACCTAGGACCTCCTTTTATACATCAAGGAGTCCTTTACAAGATAACTACAAATCTTAGCTTATCTTCTATAATTCTAAACATATATGTATCTTCCTAACTTTATAAGATATACACTAAGATTACATCCATATATATCTTCTCACGCGTCTTTATCTTCAAGTAATCTTTAGTCTTCATGCAGCAGTACAAAATCATCAACAGTATTAAGTTTTAATACTGGCAGTACAAACTTCCTTCTAGCAGTACTAATATTGTACTAGCAGTACTAACTGAGTTAATACTGTTAGTTATAATGAAAGCAGTATTAACCTCTTGTGAAGATTTATTCCCAACAATCCTCCCTTAAACTTGTGATTTACCCTTAAATCCCAAGTTTCTTATGAATTAAATCTTCTAGTCTTCTTCTGCTAAGGATTCTTCTAAACACACAACTTTATTCTTCAAGTTGTGATCTAATAAGCTTGATAAGCTCAAATGCCATAGTGCTTTCTTTTTCAGCTTTTAACTGCAACATCAACATCTTCTTCAAAGTTTCCTTGGTCAGAGGGTACTCTTTTTTTTACTAGCATATTTATCTCCATAGGTGTATTCCACATAAATAAAGTATGAACTTCACAGTTTTCATGCAATTTCCATTTCATCAATTTCCAATCCTGTTGATTCATCCATATCTCATTACTTTCATCTGGATCAAATATCATCTTTAGATCTCCCCAAAGTATCAAATCATGTCCTTCAAGACTTGTTGTCTGAAATCTTTCCTGAACTAAACTGTAGAGATCATTCAAGTCTTGTCTGTCAAGTCTTCTTACGAAGGCTTGTATGTCTTCATGATAGCTTGAACTTCCATCAGATCTGGTTAACTTGTAAACCTCCTTATCTTGATCATCTATCCTTCCCAACAGCAGATACTCCCAACTTATAATTGGATACTTTCTTGATAATGGCTCATAATATACTTCACTGTCATCATTAGGAGTTATCTTTAAGCTCAATCTAAGCTCGTCTTTTTCCTTCTCATATTCTGTCTTTTGTCTTTTATCACCTTCTTTGCTTAGTTTTTCACCTGCTCTTTTCCTTGCAAGTGATTTCTTCCTGCTTCCTTCTTTCTTAGAGCATTCTTTCTTAACTTGTTCATCTACAATGTCTCTTTCTGAATTATTTCTTTTTTAACTTGTTTTGTTTTAGTCTTATGTGTCTCATCAGGTTCCTCTTAAACTTCTTGACCTTTTCTTTTTAATCTTAGAATTTCTAACTCAGAATCCATAGGCACAAACTCATATACTTTATCCTATACTTTTTCAAATATTGGTATGATGTCATCATAAGTCATTCCCTTGAAATTTCTCATTTTGTATCCTACCTGATTACACAAGTATTTGCACATATTCTTCCTTACTTCAGCTACAGATCTAGGTCTATTTAGAAGTGCATGATACCTTATCACAGAGGGATCACTCTAATCAATAACCTTAGTTGGATCAGCTTCAGCTACAACTATTAGCTTCTCTTGTTCTTGGCTAGCTCCGTGAATATCTTCTTGTAACTGTTTAGCTATTTCTGCATCCTTTGCAATTTGTTGTCTTTCTTCTTCATTAGTCTGTTCTTGCAGTCTAATGGCTTCTTTATAGCTTAGTCTTTCTTATTCTATCTGCTTCTTAGACCTCTTCTCAGGCTCAGGCTCTGTCATAGTTGCTTTACCTTTGTACTATGCCTTCTATACCAGCAGTTTACTACCTATTTCAGCAGGCTAGTCCTATCTAGCGTCTACTGACTGTACTCACTCCTCTACTTCTTTGAGTTAGCAATTTAATTTATCTTGTTACTTATCTTTTATTGTTTCTTGAAGAATTACAGGAAGTGGAGTATACTTCTTTTTCACTTTCTCCACTACCTTGATCTTCTACAACCTTAGTAGGTTCTTCTTCTTCTATCACAAGTTCAGTATCATCACTAGTCCTTATCTGAATATTCGTATCTTCTTGAACCTCTGCATCTGCATCCTAAAACCAAGTCATTTCTTCATCTTGTACCAGAGAGATATTTAGATCTTCATCAATGTTAGAGATCTTCCTCCCCTGTTTTGAATAATCCTCCTCTGCATCTTCATCCTCTGAAACAATAATCCTTGCTCTTCTC
>BQNB010106819.1:3112-23305 GCA_026074375.1 Tanacetum coccineum | reverse complement strand
TACACTGCCCGTTAAAGTGTTGTTTTTGGTTGAGTCGGCAAAATATAAATTTAAAACTTGAATCATAAAAATATACACCACAACGACAGCACATCAAGTTTTTGGCGCCACTATCGGGGAGTAAAAAAGTTTAACCTTTAATTTTATTAGTATTTCTAACCATTAGTTTAGATTAATTAGTGTAATTCTATAAATAATTTAATTGTAAAGTACTCTGCCTTATAGTTCATTTTTTTGTTTCTAAATTCCAGCATAGGTATATCATGGATGATCCAAACATCACTATGGAAGAATACATCAGACTCGAAGAAGAAAAAGCTCGAAGACAAGGTCAAACATTTGATTGGCAAACTGCCAGGTATGGGAAGATGAAATATTATGAAACTGAGGACAGCTTTACGGACCTCGAAACTGAATACCCAGCTATAGTATTGGATGATATATTCGATGCAGCATTCTCACGTGAACCTACGGTAAGTCCTCTTGACAATAACGAAATCGACTTTAACATTTTAGTTGACGAATCCGACGATGAAGATTACATGGTAGTTTTTAAAGAAAATTCATTTTCTTGTAAAATAATTTATGTCGATAATTTAAAAACGGTTTCTGAAGAAGAAAATGATGAAGTCAACTTACAATCATCTTCGTCACCAGAACCTACGTGCGGTTACATTGACGATTTAGACTTCTTTAAAGACTTTGAGAATGAATTTCCAGCCATTGTTTATAATGAACTAAAGTCTAAATCAGACCCTCTAAATGAACCCGCTGTAAGTTCTCAACATATCGATAAATTTGAAACATCATCGTCCGAATATGATGAAAATATTTTATGCCTTAGTGACTCATTTTCTTATAATCCAAAAACGATCAAGGAAAATGATGACAATATCGATATGACACGACTTTCCGGAAGTAACATTGACACTAAAAAATCAAACGAACTTCCGGAAACCAATCACGATAAAACCAATAAAATTTTCAACGAAATGTTTTTTATCATAACATTGGATGCTAATATCATGAGTTGGAATTGTTTTAACAATTGGATGTCATTTAATCTCATCAAAAATTTATATGTGCCATTTAGCATCTGGTTCGACCCTAAACGGTATTATAAGGATGGTGCTCACACAAGGATATTGCGGAGGCCAAGGTATGTTTTTCTTCACTCTGTTAAAATCTTTTGAAAATTTACCCACAAGTGAATACGGCATATCATGGTAACATATATACGCCATATCCACCATTCTTAATCACTTTGACTAAGTCAACAAATAATGTCCAATACGGTGTATTGGACACTTCCTAATACAGCGTATTCAACGTGGGTATAAAAACCCAGCTAATATGCCGAATTCGCTTTCACACACACTTTTTTCACTATCATTTTAAACAATAAAAAAAATTACCGCGCCCTTGATCTTAATCCAAATCCATTGTTCCTTACATTCTTCAGATCCTAATTATAAGGTATGATTGCTTAACTCTGTCATCTGCCAGTAGAGATCGAACATAAGGCATATTGGACACTAAAATAATGCAATATGGATCTTACGGTAACTGCAAAAAATTGTTTCATGGAGCTTAACGAATTAATGGAGTTACGAGACGGAGCATACGAAAATACTCGAATCTACAAGGAAAGAACTAAGAAATGGCACGACTCTAGGCTCCGCGGAGAAAAAGACTTTAAAAATGGAGACAGAGTCTTGTTGTTTAACTCTCGCTTAAAGTTACATCCGAGGAAACTAAAGTCAAAATGCACTGGTCCTTTTGTAGTCAAAACCATGTACCCTTATGGAGCCGTAGAAATCATCGATAAAGATGGTTCAAGCTTTAAGGTCAACGGTCACAGGTTAAAGAAATACCACAATAAAAGTTTCAACACGGAGGATAACGAATTTGTAGAGCTCGACATATAAGATACGAAGGAAAAGAAAAGGTCGAACTTAACGACTAGCTGAAACAAAAGTGCTTCCCGGGAGACAACCTGGTCGTTTTAAATTGTTTGAACTATTTTTAATTGTTTTTGCACAAGTCTGTCTTCCCAGACAATCCATACGGCGTATCGAACCCCTATGGATACGGCGTATAGATGTGTCTGGACGTTATCAGTCTGTAATTTAATTTTAGTACATTAAATATTTTCATTCTTTTTACAAGAACAATACGGTGTATCCTAGGGTTTGGGATGCGGCGTATGGATCCCTGTTGATAACGCCTAAATTATACATGTTCTTAGCAACGTTATTTGTATATATTTGATCATTTCTCGTGAACTTTTAGTACTTAATCAAGTATATTTGCTATTATATGTTCTAGATATGTGTCGTGGAAAAATACAGAAGATTACACGAAGAATTGAAGCTTAAGCGAAGAAATAACTCAAACTCAGAGCTTCCCGACACCTGTTCACTGTTTTGTTCATAACTCGGTCATACAAACTCGGATTGAGTTGATTCAAGCGGACATGGAAACAAAATTCAATTATTTAAAACTTAGAAAAACATTCACAAGCTGAAATATTACCAATACAACCGATTTTATAAATGAGTACAACACACTTTAGGGAAATACAATTAATTCGCGAATCTGGCCCATAATCCATCCACAAACATTCCCAACTTGGTCCCCAAGTATCCTCTAGCCTATAAATACCTCCCTATGATGCTTGGGACGAAATCATCTCTTATCATATCATTACGTACAAATCTCAAGAAGAAGATCCAAGAAAAGGCCAAAGTACGATGCACTTTTCTCTTGTGCGCCGCACTTCTGATCGTGTTCCCAAAACTGCCGCATAATATTTCTTGTGCGCCGCACTTTTGTTCAAACATCCTAAGGAAATGGTTAAAGTCCCAATAAATGTTGAGTGCATTAACTCCCTAAGTACGCCGCACTTTTTATAAAGTGCGCCGCACTTCTGACCTGAATTCAGCCTATAAATAGAGGCATAATCCACCCTATTTTACACACACTTCCACAATAACTCTCTCATCATTCCACCATGAATTTCAAGGGTGGTGACAGCACCTTAAGGGTTCGGGACGATTGGAATCAATAACTTGGGTTTTATAATAGTTTTCATTTGGGAAAACTAATTGTCGAATCGTTGATCTTGTAAACATTGGTATAATTTCTACAACTCTTTTAATATGAAGTTTTCTGGATTTAATATGATTGTTATGATCTTCATCTCTTTGATTATGGAGTAGTAATCTTATGTTTGTTTGGGTATAATGTGATCTTTGATATGGAGCGTTTGGATATGTGTTTATTGAATTGGTAAAACATATTTTTTATAAGAATATAGGCTGAAAGGTTTCTTTTATATATGTGTTCTATCAATCCATCTAATATAATGGTTATAATAACTTATAAAGGCCGAAAGGATTTGTTGTTATTAATCGATATAATCACTAGTTGTATTTAAAGGCCGAAAGGATTTATAACTTCTGATAACTCTATTTTGAACACTATTCCAAACACATCATTATCTAAGTGGTCATTGCCTAAACAAACATACATTATTCATTTGATTGAATCATCTTTTAATTGCTTTCTTTACAATATCCAATATATGCAGATTGGTTAAGTGTTCCGTGAAATATTATTAACGTTAGCACTTAATACAATTGTGAAAACTTTATATTCACTTGGATACGACTGGTCTTAACTAAAAGCTTATACTATACACGAACGGGTATACTTCTCGAGTGTTGTGTTTTTAGTAAAAATCGGTATTTCTAGTATTATAAATTTAAAGGTTGTAAAACACACATCAAGTTTTTGGCGCCGCTGCCGGGGAATTTTTTAAGTTATTATCAGTTTGTTGCTTCTTTTAGGTGCTATTTGTTTCTCAAAATTTTCAAACTCGCCGTACCATTTTTTAGCAAACGGAACCCAAAAATCGTTTTTTCTTCAGGAAGTACGCCGCACATCCAATTTGTGAGCTGGTTTTCTCGAAAACCCAGGAAGTACGCCGTACTTTACCCAAGTACGCAGCACTTTCTACAAATTTTCACAAACATAATCTTATTTCAAAAACCAAAACCAAAACCCCCAATCTGCTAGTCTTATGTTCTATAATCATTTGGAATTGTATTTTATCTGATTATATGCCTTGTGTATTTGTAATTATCTAGTTTATAATTATATTAAAAAAAACATAAAATTTCTAGAAAAGCCGGCGCACTTTTCCTAAAGTACATCGCACCTATCCAAAAAATTAAAATCTTTTATTTATTTATTCATATTTGCTATATATAATTAAAGCTAATATATATATATATATATATATATATATATATATATATATATATATATCATAAAAAAATGAAAATAATTTACTTTATTTTGAATATTATCCTATTAGCCTTAATTATACATATAAAAATGTCTTTTTGCAAAATGCTTAACGTATGTATAAATCCCTTATCTTTCGGAAAACAACTTGTAAATTCAATATATAAATTTAATAAAAAGGTCTTGTAAATTTAAAATTATCCAAAAAGAGGTCGTAGAGATCGAATCGCTTAAATCTTTAACTCATCATTCCTCCGTTAATGACTTTATCGTTATAAATATACTTGAAGAGGATTGTCGTTCCAAACAAATATAATTCTCGATTCCTGATGGATCATCAATGTGGGAAAGTGCTAAGACAGTAGCACCGACTCCTAATTTTGCCATTATTCAACGCGATGTTGATGACAACTTTGTTATCAATAGTACTCACTTAAATATGATTCGAGAAAATAAATTTGATGGTTATCTGCGAGCCGATCTGCATGACCACATTCGTGAATTTCTCACAATCTGCAACATGTTCAGATATGGTAAAACTCAAAGTGAAGCTGTCAAGCTTATGATCTTTCCACTATCATTGTCCGATAAAGCTAAAATCTGGTTTAACGAACTTAATGAAGAGTCTATAACATCGTGGGAACAAATAAGAAAAGTTTTTATAAACAGATTCTTTCCACCTTCGTTATTTAATCGTCTTTTACTCAAAATTAGAAGTTTCTCTCAACTCGTATGTGAAAGTCTAACCGACGCTTGGTTACGACTCAAGAACATGCTTCGAAATGTCTATGGGCCGGTTTGGCCCAAAGGAGCTATTATTCAAAATATTCTTTCTACGGTCTTGTTGACACACTCAGCAATCAGGACATATATCGATTGGAGGAATCTTCCTCTACAAAAGTCCAAATCAAGCTTTTTAATTTCTCGAGGACAAAGTCATTTTCGAACATGATTGGCCCATTAAATCTCAAAACGATCATCATCAAAAATCTATTTTTTTCACTGTTAGAAGTAATAGTAATACTAATAATTCTCGGTTTAGGGAAAAATTGGAAGCTCTAAATATAAAAATTGATTATCAAATTATAAGCTTAAAAGAAGAATTACAAGATATGCGTAACAAAAATAATGACCTTAAAGATAACCACGCTTCTAAGAACGATGACACGCCGACGTGTGAACGTCATGAAGCAAATTGAATCCAATCCGAAGGTAATAAAGACCGAAATTCTTATGATTCGTTTTCTCACCAATTCCTTCATGTTCGTAATGACTCTGAGAAATCGCTCATAGAATTAAACAATGATGTGAGAAATGACCTTGAAGATTTCAAAAGATGTATCCGTAGCAGAGAACTGTTCATGATAAACTCTATAATAGAGACGATGATAAAACCACCGGTGTTTTACCTAAGAAAAAGTCTAAACCCATCAACCAAGATCCTCAATCTAAAACAGATTTTGAAAAAATAATGACTAAATTCTTGGATGATCAAAGAGTTTCAAATATGTTTGTCAAAAACAATATTAACGATATGATTTTAAAGATTAAGCAAAATGAAAAGAATTTCCAAACTATCTTTAAAAACATGGAAATAAAAATAAATGAGTGGGAGAAGTCTCAAAACCTCTCTTTAGAACAAACCAATAGGACTGACCCACCTCCTCCTCAAGCTCACACCGAGCATGTGAATGTCGTATTCACCAGGAGTGAAAAGTCTGATGATCATTCGAAAATTCAAAAAGATCCACCACCTCCTATCATCGTTGACAATAAAACTAAAAAAGATAAACCTATTAAGACATCAAAAAGGGGCTATCACATGGTAAAAACAAATGAGTATCCATACCGTAAGTATATACCAAAAATCCCGTTCCCTCAAGCTTTAAGGGTGGATCATTCCCACTTGAACCGTATCATTAAGGAATCTTAAATCAAGTTAAGTATAAGAATAGTTGTAGTAGTAATAGTAAATAATAATAAACCTATAAAAAAACTAAAAAACAAAAACTTTACAGTCTTTAAGTATGTCACGCATTCGGCCGGTGTGTCGCGTATCTCGATTTCTGCTTCCAAAAAGAAATTTATCGAACTTTGTGGGTGTGTTCGCTGGAAACCCTCACGAGACTATAACTCGTCCACTCAGGATACCGAGGGGTTTAAAGTCTTGTTGCATGCGCTAAATGCAACCGTGGTGCCTACGAAAGTGCGCTTTTGTATTTAATGTTTTTTTTGTAGTTGTGTTTATTATGCATATTAAATAAAACAGGTGGAGCTTGGATTGGTGGTTGGCATTTTACACTTGGTGACTTATATAATTGGAGTATTATATTATATGTGGTAGAATACACATGCTTGGCGTTCTTTTTTGCGCCATATTTTTTAGAATTCAACAAAGAACTTAAGAACCCCGGGAAGTACCGTTTTCCCTTAATTTTCCCTATTTTCTATATTTATCACATTGAGGGCAATGTTCAACTTAAGTGTGGAGGGGTAGCAAATAGGAAAAATTAATCATGTCCCTCCATGTTTGCCCTGCAGAAATTTTCAAATTCCAACTGGTATTTTCGAGAAAATTAAAAAAAATTAATTTATATATTTCTTTTGCAAAAAATGCATACGCTTAGTAAGGCAAATCCAACCGGATTGACATTTTAACTAGCACAAAATCAACCCACTTAAATTGTAAGGTTCGCCTCTAGATCTTAAGGAATTCGGGTATCCATCTTTGATACCCAAGATAATTTTTGCCTTTAGCTTGTTCGAGTTAGGGTTGAATGCAGTCATATGTGTCTATTCCGTCGTTACGGATGTGTACGTATGGTCTTTGTCGCCTTTTCTGGAACATTGGTATTGGTATAAAGTTATATGAGTGGGCCGGTAATTTAGTAGCTCCAGAACTTGTGCTTGATCATCATTTACTAGACCGCAGTGAGGTTAATTTATAGACAAAGTCGTATGATAAGAGGTGAAATAAATCCCTATGTAATCATGTATCTGCAGCACTCGCTTTTAGTGTTGAGATCCCCAAAGTATCCCAAGAGCAAGAAAAATATGCTCGATGAAGAAGAAGTTTTGTGCCAGCCTTAGTTATCGCAGTATCTGGAATGAAAAAAAATATTATTATAAAAAAAGAAAAAAAAATAAAGTTCAAAGTATAAGGCAAAGTTCTGGCACATGGAATCAAGTTTATGTTGCTTACCTCATCATTATCACGTTTTGCCTCTTTGAGAAATCTTCATGCTCACGCCGCAAACGGGCATTTTATATGTCTATACAAGCATATGGTACGACCACATTATGTCAGTGCAATTGAGTGACTTCACAAATATAAAACCTTATCTATGACTCATGTAATTCAAAAACAAACACTTCCCGATGTGAGTGCTCTGTTATCTGTCTATGCTAAAAGTTATAAAACTGGTAAAACACATGTTAATGCAAAAATAATTTTTCTCGCATTCACGATAAATGACTTATTTTATTTTTCTCGCTTTCATGCTTGAGCAAAGCAATAGCTAAGCGTGGAGGGATTTGATAACGCCTAAATTATACATGTTCTCAGCGGCGTTATTTGTATATATTTGATCATTTCTCATGAACTTTTGGTACTTAATCAAGTATATTTGCTATTATATGTTCTATATATGTGTCGTGAAAGAATACAGAAGATTACACGAAGAATTGAAGCTTAAGCGAAGAAATAACTCAAACTCAGAGCTTCCCGACACCTGTTCACTGTTTTGGTCATAACTCGGTCATACGAACTCAGATTGAGTTGATTCAAGCGGCCACGGAAAGTGAATTCAATTATCTACAACTTAGAAAAATGTTCACAAGCTAAAATATTACTTATATAGCCAGTATTACAAATGAGTACATCACACTTTAGGGAAATGCAATTAATTTGCGAATCTTGCCCATAATTCATCCACATACATTCCCAACTTGGTCCCCAAGTATTGTCTAGCCTATAAATACCTCCCTATGATGTTGGGACGCAATCATCTCTTATCATATCATTACATACAAATCTCAAGAAAAAGATCCAAGAAAAGGCCAAAGTACGGCGCACTTTTCTCTTGTGCGCCGCACTTCTGATCGAGTTCCCAAAACCGTCGCACAATATTTCTTGTACGCCGCACTTTCATTCAAACTTCCCAAGGAAACGGTTAAAGTCCCAATAAATGCTGAGTGCATTAACTCCCTAAGTACGCCGCACTTTTTATAAAGTGCGCCGAACTTCTGACCCGATTGCAGCCTATAAATAGAGGCATAATCCACCCCATTTTACACATTCTTCCACAACAACTCTCTCATTATTCCACCATGAATTTCAAGGGTGGTGACAGCACCTTAAGGGTTCGTGACGATTGGAATCAATAGCTTGGGTTTTAGAATAGTTTTCGTTTGGGAGAACTTGTAATCGCCTTCTTTGATCTTGTAAACATTGATGTAATCTCTACAAATCTTTTAATATGAAGTTTTGTGGAATTTATATGATTGTTATGATCTTCATCTCTTTGATTATGGAGTAGTAATCTTATGTTTGTTTGGGCAATATGTAGTCTTTGATATGTAGTGTTTGGATATGAGTTTATTGAATTGGTAAAACATATTTTATATAAGAAAATAGGCCGAAAGATTTCTTTATACATATGTTCTATCAATCCATCTAATATATTGGTTATAATAACTTATAAAGGCCAAAAGGATTTATAACTTGTGATAACTCTATTTTAAACACTATTCCAAACACATCATTATCTAAGTGGTCATTGCCTAAACAAACATACCGTATTCATTTGATTGAATCATCTTTTAATTGCTTTCTTTACAATATTCGATATATGCAAGATTGGGTTAATTTGATCCGTGATAATCTTATTAACCTTAGCACATTAATTACAAATTGTGGAAACTTCAATTACCGTGGAACGACCTGGACTTACCTAAAGCTATACTATACACGAATGGGTATACTTCCCGAGTGTTGTACTTTTAGTAAAAATCAGTATTTCTAGTATTATAAATTTAAATCTTGTAAAACACACATCACCTGTACAATTGTGTGTTTAATTGTTTTCCTGCATTGTAAATTTTGTATAACCGAGTTAGGAATTGCACCTTTGTCTTCTAAGTTTTATCTAGGACCTTGCTTTAAAGAAAATCGACGATATGGTATACTCTAAAAAAGACGTGTGTTGAACTCAGTCAAAGCATTCTGAAGCCTTGTCAACACACTTTTTGCTCAAAAGAACTCAAATTGGAGAATCATCTCGAGCAACATATCAGGGGAGTTCCTCGTTCTAATTCTATTTCTCTTTTTCTTTATTGTTTTATCTATACAACAAGGACGTTGTATAATCTAAGTGGGGGGATGGAGAATTAGAACGCCTACTCATCCTTTCTTTTACAAATAACATGCTAATGTGCTTAAATTATGCCAAATTAAAAAAAATTCCAGAATAACTTTTGTAAAAATTACTAGTTACATGACCTCGCGAACTATAACTCGTAATGCTAATTTATAAGAATTAAGCCTATTCCATTTTTAAACGTTTACTAAAAATTCCACAAAAAAATTATGAGTGTGTTGGGGATGTAGTGGACTTTAAAACTTGGCTTGGTATATCACTCGAGACTACAATGATGAGTACTATGGATGGAGAAACACTTTTAATTGGTAAATTTCTAGGAATACACCAAAAAGCCTAAATGTTGTAAAATTAACTAACTACACTGGTTAATTAAAATCTTGTGTAACCCTCTGTTTACTCTCACTTTAAGAGTAAGATCCCCTAGAAAAACCTGTTGAGCCATTCCTATCTTTTTCACACCATATGTCTATTTTTATTACACCTTTACACCTTAGCCTACCCTGTAGATTAAGCCTACTTTAATCAAGTTGCTAGCTGCTTTTGTGTAAAGTTTTGTATTTCCTGTGTCAAAGTGAAATTTTCTATCTCTGTTATGTTCGGGAATTTGCACAATGCAATGGGAAAATTTGTAGCTCGTATGATTTGCTACTTTCGCGATTATGTATTATGTCCGAAGAAGAAATGTTGAAGAAAAAATTATCCGGAAAAATTATGATTGTGAAGACGGTAAAATTGTAACGAGGAGTATGTTGTAAAAAATGAAAAATAGAAAATGCATCAAAAAAAGAGAAGGAATTTTTATAGTCGGTTAGTTAAACTTAAACCGAAGAAATTCTTAGAAGGATCAATTATTCGTGGATTAAAAGTCAACGATGTATAGTTTTGTATTAAGTGGCCGATATCACCACTTTTGTAAAAGTATGTAAGTTTGGGATATAAGGGAAGTTGGCCTTTATGGGAACACCAACTTAGGTTGTCTTTGTCATCTCTATGATTGAGGCGTTTGTATATATTTCGAGTCTTTGTCATGGAACGATCGGGGGAAAAGTTACTAGCAACTACCTTATTTGTTCAAGGCTTAATTTATTTGTTTTGTGAATTTTATTTAACAACCATTTACTTCTCATTCCTAGCGATTAACCTTTGGTTTTACTCGAATAAGGTCGGAATGAGTCATGCATGTCTATTCCGTCGTTACGGCCATGTATGTGTGATTTAGCCGCCTTGTTGGTTTACGAATTTTGGTGAAAACTGAAAGGTCCCTACCTTATATCATTCTTCATCCTAACCTTTGGTTAAGCTCGAATGAAGATGTGTTCGAACACGCATGTCTATTCCATCGTTACAGCCGTGTATGTGTGCTTCAGCTGCCTTGTTAGGGTGGTACTATCGGTGAAAGACTGTTAGAATGATTAACCATTAGCCTTTAATAAAACCCAATTTACCTTTTAACTTGTTTCTCCTTAGCTCTAGTGGTGGAGATGTGTATCCTTGCCAAGCTTATGATCCGAAGCTAATCATGACCGAGCAATTAAGCGTACTACTTAAATGTTACACCCTATATTAGTTGAGTGATCTGAGTGATTTTATTTCCATATTTCGTGAGGTGCTTGGTTTTGTATAGGTGATTAGAACAAAAGAAGTGCTTAAATGGAAAAATCCTTGACTTCGGTTAGGAAACATTTTCAATATAATCTAGAGTCTACTTGAGAACAAGTAGGATTCAAGTGGGGGATATTTAATAACATCAAATAACATCACATTTATACCATCATTTATCCCGAATAAGTTAACCACTTTTGTATAATTATTGCAAGAATGTGTACTTAATTATTTAAAAGTGTTATTTGCAGTAATTGAAGAGTGATTTATGAAGACATGCTAAAAGGCGCATGTTTTGGAGCTAAAACAAAGACATTTGAAGATTACCACATTCTGACCAATACGCCGTATCCAGGAAAAGAGATATGGCGTATCAGCGCTAATTTTTCACAAGAAAACTCATATTCACAATTCCCAATACGGCGTATACACCTTCTGCCATACGCCGTATCCATGAAGATAACTGTTCAGAGATACGAAAATATTATATTTTAGGAATGTATATTATACTGATCTTTAAACTTTGCGCGCACTCCAAGGGATACACCCTAATACGCCGTATTGGCCCAGCCCAATACGGCGTATCCAGCATTTTTCAGAGGTTATAAATAGAAGACTAAAAAACGAGTTTTCAGTGTGCAATATCATATACCTTATACCATACTCACAAAAGTCGAATATTTGAAAGAGAAGAAGAGCCACCAAGGTCAAGCATCGATCACGAATCCATAGAAGACATCGTGTAATTTTTACTCTCTTAATCGTTCGATTTTAATTGTTTGATTATGCTTGTATAATTACAATGATTGTAGGCTAATACCCTCGGGTATTAGCCATCTTAATCAAAGTTCAATGTTTGGTTTGTTTTAAAAATCAATTTCTTAATTAATCGTTGATTGTTTAATTATGTCTATTACCTAATACTTGTCTATGTGCTTGAATATGCGACCTATCATTCAACTGGGTCTAGTGATACCTAAAAAGTAATCTAGATATTGGGATAGCTCTCCATATCGTGTTTTATATTATCGGACCAATAGGATCACAAATAACATTCTATCTTTACCTTTGATCTATGAGCTTAGTTGGACCGGTAGGTGACCCATAATGTTTCAGCAATCATGTTCTTAATTAATTGGTAAAGACTTGAATAGTGGACTACCAGTATATAAAACACCGTCAAGCAATAAGTGGGTAAAGTCCCAATGGGATAGGGTTTTAACAGGATCACCACTGCTTTGATTCCCTAAGATAGATTATAATTAAACTAAAGGATGCTTTATGCGGATGCGTTAATTGTGACAGGATTAATCGTGTCTAGGTCTTAGGATGATGTCCCGCCTAAGTCTTAAGAATGATATGCCGCTTCGAGATAAGTAAATCATTGCACTAAAACAAACAAACCAATGCTGAACAGGATTTAATATGGCTAATGTAGTTTTCTATCATTTGGCTTGTACCGCTTTTCTATCTTTTGATTTTCTTCTTTTGCGTTTATTGTGTATTGAATTGATATTTTTTACCACTAAACCTGTGCCGGTCTCTCAGGCTGAAAACCCCTCATATTTATTAGAAGCGTAGATAGCATAGGTTTAACAAGTAATTAGAATTAACATAACTAGAGTAATTAAAATACTGATAGATTATAAGGTTTACAACCTCGCTCTTAGTGTTCGAAACCCTACTTACCATGAAACTCCACCTGGCCGAGTACATTGCCCGTTAAAGTGTTGTTTTTGGTTAAGTCGGCAAAATATAAATTTAAAACTTGAATCGTATCCCAAAACCAGGATACGCCGTACTAAGACCGGTAGAAAGTATCTGAAGTACGGGTCAGATTGTCAAATACGTCGTATCATATAATGAATACGCCGTATAGACAATCTAACAATGATGTTTAAAATGTAGAAAAATAAAGGACTGGATAACGTCTAGACAATCAGTACGCCGTATCCAACTGCCATGGATACGCCGTATCGAGAGTCTGGGAAGACAGACTCGATAAAAAATAAGAAAATACATTTCGGGTTATCTCTTGACAAGCACTTTTGTTTACAGAAAAGTCTTTAAGTTAGACTTGCCTCAGTTTTATCCCATCCTTATAAAACAATTTAGGGTCGAACGGGATGCTAAGTGGCACATAAAAATTCTTAATAACAAAAATTAAAGGCATCCCTTTGTTAAAACATTAACGAATCATGATTTTAATCATTAAAATAAAATCTTTTATAGTAAAAGATTTACCCGGTGTGTCATAATTTGTTTCAATATTTTTATCAGACGCATGGAAATAAGTGTCAACATTAACATTGACAACACTATCCAATGGTTTGATAGAAATGTCCTCCAAAAGTAATTCGACATTGATTTCATCATTATCATTGCCCGTATCCGGTTTTAAATCGTTGACAGAATTTTTTTATAAGAAGATGAATTTTTGTCGCATATAAATGTGTAATCTTCATCATCGGATTCGGCAAATGATATTGTAAAATCAAAATCAACCTTTTTTACATGATGAGGACTTACCGTAGGTTCGAACGAGATTTCTGGTCCAGATGTAAGAGCATCATTGTAGACAATGGCTGGGAACTCTTTCTCAAAATCTTTAAAGTAGTCAAAATCATCAAAATAATTGACCTTACCATACGTAGCAGTTTCCCAGTTAAAAGTTCAGCCACGCCTACGAGCTTTTTCTTCCTCAAGCCGGATATACTCTTCCATGGTGATGTTCGTATTGTCCATCTTGTCCTGGCTACAAACACGGACGTGGAAAAACAAACAAACAAACTAAAACAAGAAAATTAAACTAAGAGCACGAAATTTTAAACTAATCTAATTTACGTTAATCTAGGTTAAAGCCAAAATACTAATAAAAATAAAAATTAACAACTTCACTCCCCGGCAACGGCGCTAAAAACTTGATGTGTCGTTGTGTGTAGGTATTATTTATTATCAAGTTTTACATTCATATTTTGCCCACATTACCTAAAAACAACACTAACGGGCAGTGTACCCGATCAGTTGTAGCTTCGTTGGTAAGTAGGGTGTCGATCACTAAGAGCGAGAACATAATTCCTAAGTTTATCAGTATTTTAGTTATCTATGTTAGATCTATTCTATCTAATCTATGTTAAACCTATGCTAAACCTAATTCTAACGGGTAGAGGGGGTTTTCAGTTTAAGAAACTGGCACGGGTTTGGTGGTGACTTAAACCTACTTTTGTTACTCTAACTCACGTAAGACAATCAACAAAAGATAGAAGAGCGGTCAAGCCTATGATAAGGAAACTGTATTAACCATGTTTACTTAAATCTAACTCAGGTTTGTTTATTTAGTACTATGATTACTTATTTTGAGGCGGCATATCATTCCACGATTTAGGCGGTACTTCTTCCTAAAATCTAGACACGTTAATTCTGTCATAATTAAACGCATCCGCATAAAGCATCTTATTTTGCTGATTATAATTCATCTAGAGGAAAATATTGGTGAATATCATGTGAATCCTACCTCATCGAGGCTTTATCCACTTATGTTCAATTCTAGCTATATGTATTGGTAGTCTACCGACCAAATAATGAATACAAGCAAGGTCGTAAGATGCATTTAGAGTATTAACCTAAGTCTCCACTTAGCCTACCATCCTTTATAACTGGGGGAAACACTAAGATCTTTAATTTGTAGTCCTATAATTCTAATTCCATATAACTAAACGTGAGTTTTATCCTAAACCTAGATTACTTGGTTCGTATTACTAGATTTAGTTAAATAATAAATTAAACCGTGCAACCGAACATAAACAAATATCATGTGATAAACATAATCAGCAATCATTGATAAATTAAGCAATCGGGGTAAAAAACCAAATATTAAACTTTCATAAACATGGGAACCATCTTAATGAATACAAGCATGATAATGAACAACCAAGGTAAACTAACCAAGTTAAACGAATGATACCAAAAATTGAACAATTATCAAGAGTATGGAATTACAAGGTGTTTCATATGGAATTAGATGTGTTGCTTGACCTTCTTTGCTCTTCTTGGCTTCTGAAAATCAACTTTTATGGTTAGGGTATCAAAAATATGGTTAATAGTATGTGCTTAATTACACATACCATTTATCCATTATAACGGACTTAAATGACCAAAAACGTACCAAAAATACATTGTATTTGTATGTTTTCACTTATATTATGCAGGAAACGGATATCCAAGAAAAGAACGAAAAATCAAGCAAAAACGACAAAACCGGACGAAATGGAAGAGCATGAAAAAGACAAAGTCAACAGTCAATACCGAAGCCGTAACCGAAGAAATTCTTAATGGGCCACCCTTACCCATCTAATGGGCCGGGGCAGCCCATTAAGCTATATTTATCAAGACTTATAAGCCTTTAAGGCTTAAATGGCCCATATCCCTTTTTTATACAAAAAGGGACCAAAGCTGCCAAGTCCTCAAAGTTATATCACCCCCAAGGACTTTCGGTGTAATAACACCATACATATTCGAGGACCAAATCTGCCAAAACCCCTAAACTATTACACCACCAAGGACTTTCAATGTAATTAAACTTTACCCTCCAAAACCCCTTTTGACACTATCAACAACATGTAACCTTCAAGTTTCCCCCCCCCCCCCCCCCACATCGGCTACTATTCCTCAAACAAAACCGTACTTTCCAACCATTACCCCACATCACATGGGCTATTGCTACCTTGGCAACCCCTTGAACCCAATGCTGATAAAAATGACAACAAGGATGACGCTTAGATCATAGACTTGGCTCAAAGAAAAAAGAGGGCTTTTAGAATTGATTTGTTATGGGACTCTACTCACACAAAGACACTAGTCCCACCCACACAACCAGAAGAAACACCATGTGAAAGGGCCCTTTTTTTTTTTTTTGAAAGGGGGTACCTAGAAGTTTTAGCTATAAATATGGCAATATGGTATTTTCATTTCCTTTGTCGAATTTTATTTTAAGTCAAGCTTATGATTAACAAATTTGTACCATTTTTATTGCAATTTACTTTACTGTCATTTTTAAATTACTTGTCATATACTTTATGCATTGTAATTTCTTTTAAGTTAATGAAAATTTTAAGTCTTCTTTAAATACTTGTCATTTACTTTATTTTGTTCTTTTAAATACTGATCTAGGTAGAGGACCATTGTATAATTCTTTATTGAGTGAAGTTAAAAGCCTACTATATCAGCGTTCGTACTGGTTATGGTCCTAGGAAAGATCAAGAAAATAAGGGGATTGGGGGGGGCGGGAGGGGGGGAGGGGGGGGGGGGGGGGGGAGGGGGGGGGGGGGGGGGGGGTTGGGTGGGGGGGGGTGTGTCGGGGGGGGTGGGTGTGGGGGGGGGGTGGGGGTGTGGGTTAATGAAAATTTTAAGTCTTCTTTAAATACTTGTCATTTACTTTATTGTCTTTTAAATACTGTCTATAAGCCCTTGTATAATCTTTTGAGTGATTAAAAGCCTATATAATCAGCTTGTTTACTTGTTTGTCCTAAAAATCAAGAAAATCACAAAAAAAGAGCCACCCTTAAATTACCTCAGCAATTGGATGATAAGCTAGCTTTGGAAGAGCTTATAGGACCATACTAGCTTGTCTTTGACAAGCTAGATCTTGTAGATTGCTTTATTCACCCTGTTTTGAGCAAGGGTGTGGTAAGTTCCTATTTTTTCATTTTTGCTTATTTACTATTCATATGCTTTTCTGTGCTTATTTTCCTGCTTATTGTTCTTATTTATGTTGATTTATGCTTATGTGTCTTTCTTTATTGCTTATATGTCATTTATTTGAGCTTTTCTTTAAAACTGTCCTTTAATGCCTTTTAACTGCTTATTGATATTTTGCTTATTTTAGTGCTATTCTTTGTGTGCTTTTTTCTTATTTTTGCTCAACATTAGTTTGTCATTATCTGTTTTTCAAAATTTTTTGCTTAAGACATTAAAAATCAGTTTTAAAATAGGATTTAGAAAATTAAAGGGGTGTTTGGCATAAGGGTGAAAGTGGGTCAATATTGGTTAAAATCCTTTTGGGTCACTTGGCCACTTTTGGTCAACCTTTTTAAGTTCATCTTAAGCTGTTTTCAAGAATATTAGAGTCTTAATGCTTGTTTTGAAGTTTTCTTTAAGTGGTCTTTAAATCTGTGGTTTTAAAAAGTTTCATAAGTGCTTATCTGATTCTGCTTTTAAAACCATATTTTGAGTCTTGTTTTTGTGTCATTTTTAGTGTCTAAAAGCATTAGGGTAGTGTCCTTAGGTTTTCTTTTGTTTAATCAAAATCTGTCAAAACTTAATTAAGTGTCTTTTAATTAAAAACAGTCTTTTCAATTTACTTTTTCAAGCTTATTCCAAATTTCAAAATAATTTCCAATTGTTGACACTTGGTCTTTGATGTCCAAACTCCATCTGTTTTGAGGTCATTTGTTCATAAGGATCTAATTGCACACCTTAATTTAAGCTCAAAATAGCCATTTCTCTCTTTTTAAAACTTTAAAAAAATCAGCAAGTGCTGAATGATTTTAGGCTTTTTCATTTAACTTTTTCATGGCCTTATTGATTTTCAAACTGTTTTCACTTTGCTGTTTTAGATAGTTCATAAGCCAAGGATTTTAGTGGTATAAGCTGCATTGCCATAAGGATCCCTTTAGAAGCTTAAAATTAAGCCCAAAAGTTGCCCCCTAGGCTGTTTGCTTGACAGATTTAGCTTATAGCTTGATTGCTGTTTCTGCCCTTTCTGGCTTATTATCCTTGCTTATTTTGTCTAGATGTGCTTATTAGGTGTAGTGTAGGTTTGTTTTTGCTTATTTCCATTTTGCATTTGCTTGTTTGTCCTTAAAAGCCTTAACAGTTTAGCCTAATTTAGACTTAGTGTAAAATACCATTACTGTCATTTTGTTTTGCTTATTTCAGCTTATTTTTAAGTTTTAGTAAAAACTCATTTTTTTAAAAGTTTCTTATTTTTGTCTGTTTTATAATTTTGCAAAAAGAAAACTAAAAAAAAATATTTTTCAAAAAGGGAAGCCACAAGGATTCGACCTTGTGACCTCACTTATAACACATACACGTCCCACACTCAACACACAATAACCACTAGCACCAGTAGGGCCATCTGGCATTTCTATACACAATTAATTATATAACCCCATTTTGTCCATTTAAGTTTCAGCCACTTTTCAGCTTATTTAGTAGCTTATTTGATTAGCTGTTTTCACCATTTCATTTTTCTTAAATCAATCACTGTCCAAGCCACTTTTCAGTAATTTTTCAGATTTTTCTAAGATTGTTTAGTATTTTTTATGAATTTTTCTTTATAAAACAGTTTTTAATTCATAATAAAAAATTTAAAAGTCAAAAAAATATAATTATTTTTTAGAAAATTTTCTTTTATCATTTTGCACCTAGAAAAAATAAATTTGCATTCGTAGGGTTAAAATTTCAAATTTTCGTTTTTTAAAGAACGGGTTTCGACCCCGTTCTCATTTTTAGGGTTTAATCACTTATTAGCTTTCGTTTTTAGGTTTTCTTTAATCATTTTTGCATTTTAATCTTAGAAATTAGAAAATCCAAATCCAAATCTCTTAATCCATTCAATTCACGCGATCACAAACGTTCTCGATTTTCAATTCACACCTCGCTGGGAAACGACCAGGGTAGATTTTTGAGGGATTTTGTTTTGGATAGAAACGAATCTTTTAAAAGCCTCTCGGAATACTTTACCGTTGATTTAGCCTTATTATTTATATATTTATTACATATTTATATAATTAAAAGGTTGAGTTTAAAGACCACGATCAATTTTTGGTGTCGTTGCCGGGGAGGAGTGATACGATTATCGTGAACGCTTGAAGATTAGTGTTTGATTTTGTGAATATTTTTATAAAAAAATCCAAAAATATTTTATTTTTCAAAATTTTGTAAATATCAAGTAATCAACAACACCAAATAAGTTCCTAATTAAAAGATTTAAAACTTGCCTTTGTGTCACTTGTCAAGTACGGCTCACCTTGAGAATTTTAACAAACTCTAAGAGGGGTATAAGGAGGGTTGTTCCGAGGAACTACGACCCGAAAGGAGATGGTTTTAAATAGCTTCGCGCTTTCCTGCTCCTCCGCTCCTTTGTGCGTTTTTCTTTTAGAGAGCTACCGTGAAGCAAGTTGATTATCGGTTTAAGTTATTCAATCTCATTTTGTCCATTAATAAAATATGTTGCTTAAAAACTCGAAAATCCAAAAATATTCTCCGTAACCACAAACTCCGTTTAATTCTTTCTTTTATCCTCTAATTTGTTTAATTCTAATGACGTCATTCGAACAAGGCGATTGTTTGGGGTGTGGACAACCGTGTATTGGCTTTTATTGTTATCCATGTACGTGCCAGCAGTGTGGTTTCAGTCTTAGTAATGGAACTTGTATAAACTGCACTTTTGGAGACGGAAAACCAGTCACTTGTTGCGAGTGTGAAAGCCCGTTAAATGGTGGATTTTGTTTGTTTTGCAATTCGAGAGCTGGAAATTCATCCGCTTATGATCCAAATCCGAATTCGTACAACGATTCTCCGAACTTTTCCGACTACACTCCACAACCCCAGTACGATACGTATTTTTGTGAGTTATGTGGGAACGATGCTCACTATGGTTACGATTGTCCGCCTTAGGTCATGTTTGTCTACAATCCAGACCCGTGTTTCAATCAAAACTTTAATACTTTTCCACAAACTTCACCAACTTTTCCACAACAATATCTTTGTTGTGAAAACTACGGGGGTCCTCATGAGACTTTTCAATGTCAACCGATGAATCAAAATTTTCACGATTCCAATTCTTCTGGTTTTGACCAATTCCAACCCCCCGCAGTTTCCCATCATGCATCAACCT
>BQNB010106817.1:0-18998 GCA_026074375.1 Tanacetum coccineum | reverse complement strand
ATTAAGAGCTACTCCATAGTATGTTTCTTTTTTACTACATTGTTTGTAGTTCATGATAAACCAAATATATTTGATCTATAAAAAAAATGCCATGCACAATTGAATTTGAAAAAAAAAACCACAAAATAAAGCATCAAATCTAAAAAAAATTATGAGATAGTGCATACCCTAGTTCGGATTCCTACATCTGCCACTGCTATCGAGCATGTCGAGGTATGCATTAGGAGGCTTCATATAGGGATCTGTAATACCAGTAATCTTTGAAGAGCTAGAATTTCTATCTAAACACAAAATTTCACATACATTAAATATTAACACGTACAAGCAAACACTATTAGCTAGAAATGGGTAAATAGTTTGAAAACATGAAACCTTCTTTGTTGAAGCTTTTCGGTCTCTTTGTGGGGGTCATACTAAAAAGAAAGCGAAACTAAAACAGATGCAGACAGGCTGGATTTGATGAAAATCTTGTGATGGTTTAAGGAGATTATAAATGGAGTAAATGTGTGGCATCACATGAAATGTGAGGGGTGACAGTAACAAAAAAAATGTGACAATACTCTTCAGCCGGTGATGGCATCACATGAAATGTGAGGGGTGGAGTAAAAATATTTTTTAATCTTTGGACTACACTTCTTAAAGCACGATGTTCAAAATATTATAGCATCCACTATGAGAGGTCCAAGAATAGGTCTAAAAACTTAAAGAGGTTTATGTTTTATATTAGCCATAGTGGAGTTTCATTTTATGCCTATGTGGCATGAAAATGTTCTAAATGTTAGACCTCTTCATAATCTCAAAACATTTAATGCATGTGTTGTATGAAACAATTATAAAGCTTTAATATGTTTATATCATAATAGAAATAAGTTTATTATCTCAAAAGGTCTAAAACTTATTGATGTGATATGAAAAAATTAATTTATAAAGCTTTATAATCATTCACCATAGTGGATGCCGTTACACTAAAAACTCTTTACAAGAAGGAAAGTTGAAACGAAATGACCAGGTAGTCAAAATCCTTTTGTTGAATTTAAGGAAAAATGTCATTCTCTATATGTTTACCATCATGCTTTACGTGTACTCCAAAGATTAAAAAAAATTTACTTCACCCTTCACATTTCATGTGATGCCATCACCGGCTGGAGAGTATTATTACAATTTTTTTTCATTATCATCACGGCATCACTTCTCATATTTTATGTGATGTATGAGTTTGTCTAACCAATGCCCTCGGCGATTTAAATGACTAAATAAGAAAAGTTTGCCCTCATGACACTTGTTAGACAATCTCATTTTTTTTGAACGGCAACTTTATTAAAAAAAACTAGCAAGAAGCTAGAAAGACACTACAAAGAAATAAGATAGGGGTTTTTTAACCAATACTCCCGAGAAAAAACCCTATTACATCTACTTAAACACCATAAAAAGGCCAAGAAACAATGTCATCAAAAATCCGTCGAACGATTAGGAGGCGAAAGCGTCAAAGACCAACTGATTCGAAGCCTCCAAAATCCGCCACCAAGCAACATAAAAAACAACCTTACTAAAAATATACTTGAGACGGAAGAAAGTCGAAAAAGGATAAGAACCAAGCATCCCAATCCGAGAAAGAACAAATCTCCTGCCAATCCAAATACCCACACCAACGACAAATTTTACGAAGAACAAACCATCGAGCCAGTCACAAGCATCGAAAGAAAACAAGTAACACATTCCTCCATAGCAGCATTACAAAGAGGACACAGATGGGAATCCAACAAAACACCCACTAGCGGCTAAATAGACTCAAGGTATGGTAAACCTATCACAGGACGATCACAGCCAAGAAAAAACATTCACTTTAATGAATGAATTTACCCATCTCGTTGCAAAACATCCGACCGAAGGAAAACAAGTTCATCATAAAGTTTTCTGAAGACTTAACCCTTGAACTCTCCATCTCCCGAAAAATCACAAGTCCACCTATCTTTGGAAGACGAGAGGACAACCGAGTTCATAATTGAAGAAAGGTCAACCGGCGAAAAGAAGCTGAGACCGAAGAAGCTCCCATTTTATTAGCCACCACAATCTCCTTATCCAATACGAGAGCAAACAAAATGGGGAAACTGAGCTACAAAGAGGGGCATCAGCTAACAAATACATAACAAAAACTAGTACATTGGAGACCCTGTCCCCAATCGCTTCTACAAAGCGAAGAAAAATCAAAACCAGAATCTTTCAAAGATTTTACTTCACGTAAAAAAGAGCACCAAATCCGCGGGTTGATCGGTACACATGAAGATCAAACTTTAAGCCATAAATCGCTATGAATAACTTTAGCACCATAAAGACCATGCGCCAGAAATGAAGCGCCACAAGGCCCCCCCACTTCAACAAAGAGTCACGTTTCAAAACGCGAAGAACTTGAGACACCAAGACCACCGTTCAGTATGGGACGCTAAGAACAATGTCCCAAGAGCTACCACACGAAATCTTTCCTATCCGAAGAATCAACAACCGTTGAAGAACTTACTTCGGAATAGATTCCATAGTCTTTTTCAAGACGCCTTTTTGTAACCTTAAAGATTGACATATAATAAAAATGGAGAGGAAAAGCCTCAAGAACGGATTTAAAGAAGGGTCAATCTGCCGCCATATTGAAAGGGTTTTAACCTTCCATTTAAAACCCGGGCTAGAGTTTGTTCACAAGCACAACCAAGCCGACTTTTATAGACATACACACCCCAACCGAGCACACACCAATATAAAGAAAAGGAGTTGTTCAAGAACAGACACCCGATCCTAATTCTACGCCCTTCACAACAACATTCTGAGAACCCGACACCTCAAGACTTCTGGCTCTTATCCATGGTATGATCTTAAGACCCACGCAAGATGGAAAGCAAATAAGAACTTAACAATATAAGTCAGTTCCCTGTTCGGAAAACCAACTCTCCAATGAACATGGCATCGACAGCATAAAAAAGATGAGAAATATTAACACGAGCCATGCAATTGAAAACCTTTAACACCCACAAACAACAACACGGGAGAAAAGAATATAAACGACTCCATAATAAGAATGAAAAGAGAATGGGACCAACGGATCACCTTGTTTGCAACCCACAACAAAAAGAAATCTCTCGGACGTTGGGGCTTAATTTACCATTAACCAATATGGAGAGCCATGGAGGAAGTAAAAGTACCACGGATCCACCTACACCAATTCGGCCCAAACCCAAACGCATGAAGAATATCCAAGAGATAATCCCACCTAACCGAATCATACGCCTTAGCAAAATCAACCTTAAAAAACATAGCTTGCTTCTTTTTCGCTTACACCAGTTTAACATCTCATTTAAGATAAAAGGACCGTCCAATATTTTGTCATTATCAACAAGGGCCATTGAGTCTCGGAAACTAATCGGAATAAAACAGTAGCCAAACGATTCGCTAAAGACATTCATGATCACCCTAAAAACGCATCCATCAAACTGATAGGCCGAAAAATCAATAACGAACTTAGCCAATCAGATAACTTAGGAATTAAGGCGTGAAAGAAAACGAGATTACACCCCCTTGAACGTACCAGACTTAAAAAAACATAGTCGACGCCGCATCGCAAAAATCGCTACTACAAACTCCATACTTATCTAAAAAAATTCAAAACGTCAACCAACGGGCCAAGGAGACCTATTCTCGATCTTATTCTCGCCACAGTTCCAAACAGCCCTACGAATTTCGTCCCTCGATACTGCCCTATCCAGCTCATCCACCTGATCCGAAGATAACCGATTATGAAAAGGAGCATTAAGTTTGAGACGATATGGACACGATGCTGAAATCGAATTCAAAGTGATTTCTTAAATGCCTCCTTCACAATACTCGGCAATCATACACAAGTGCCCTCAACGAAAACACCATATCGACAACTGATACCTTTTCCTTATAAAAATACCATGAAAGAATTTAGAATTCTCCTCTCCTTCGATAGCATTTATTTTAGATTATTTAAGAACCAGATCCTTAACCTCCAAAAGTTTAATATCCTTGGCACCGTCGGTTTAGATCCATCCGATTGAGAAGGATGTCATCAGAAACGTTTCCCCTTTCCAAGTCTTTATCAATAGAGATCAAATCATTCTGTAGGGAATTCTTTGCGTTATGAAGATGAAACTTTTTATCTTTAACCCATAAACGAATAATAGACTTAAGGTCTTGCAATTTCTTCTTGAACCTAACCATAGCATTGGAATCAGAATGCGAAAAAGACAACCACGCATGCTCCACCATCGAATCAAAACCCTCCATCCTTAACCAAGATTGATAGAACCGAAACGGAGTCGGACCAAAATCAGACAAAACTTCCCTCAAAAGAATAGGACGATGATCGGACAAGTGACGGTCAAGACACAAAGCTGAAATAGACGGATAAAGCGAGATAATACCTTCCGTAACAAGAAAGCGATCTAATTTACTCATTTTGGAGGTGAGGGATGCGACCAAGTAAACGAGTACCCTTCCAACTTGACATCCACAAGACCAGAAGACACAATAAACCGATCAAAACACCGTGCACTAGAAACATTGAAAGACGAACCAAGTCTTTCATCCATAGTCCGAACGTCATTAAAGTCACCCATTATAATAGCTTCGCCGTTCCATCTCCGTACAAGATTAGATAAAAAATCCCAAAGAGCCCTTTTGCTCCCAGGCTGTTGAGGAGCGTAAACCGCCACCAAAAGAATCTTGACATTACGAGGTAACCATGTGCCGTAAATAGCTATAAAATTATCAGAAATAGTAGCGCCATCTTTCTTGAAGATAGAAGCCTCCCAAATACAAAGAATACCACCAGAATTCCCTAATGAGTCACTGGCAACAAAATCAAAGTTTGAATTTCCCCATAGGGACTTTACGTCCATATGAGAAATACAATCCATCTTTGTCTCTTGCAACGCTAAAAAATTGATCCTATGCTTACAATTTAACTCCTTAACCCACTCCTTTTTCGTCTTGTGCCCAAGACCTTGAATATTGAGAGAAAGAATATTCATTTAAAAACATCTTCATCTCCTTGTGAGCCAATAATGCGTTCCATATCTTTCAAACACCCATCCAAATTATAACCCATAGAATGTCCAACCCGAACCATGTCATCCAAAATGTCAAGAATAGAGCCACCGTTATGAACTTTATGTGAAAAGGAAGAAACTGATTCTCCATTAGAGGAATCATGGACCTCCTGTGAATGGTCCATAACCTTAGCATCCACCCTAGGCATATTCACCATGTCTTCTCCATTAGTAGGACCATCTTCACAAATCTCACCAACATTAGCGTGCGTCACAGAAGTTTTAGGGGTAAAACCAGGAGGATGCGATAAAGAGGTACTCGCATCACGAACGCCTTTAGCGGGAAGTTTATTCAATAAATCATAAAAACCAAACGGATCCTCTGATTGATGTTTGTCCGTCTCCTTACCATGACCATCAACATTACATTCATCCACATTATCACTGAAAATTGTCTCGGAAACACCATCCACATTACATTCATCATCTGACTCGACATCACTATTCTGCGCCCCATCATTAAGAATTTTAGCGCCATGCTTTGATTCGTCATCCGAGGTATAAACAGACTCCTTAGGTTCAAGAAAACTCGGATTCCAAGTAAAAAGTTCCTTCGCCCGAGCCACAAACACCTTGCCTTTAAAAATCACCTTGAATTTCTCCAATATAGATTCTGGTTGTTTTGTTAAGATGCACAACCGCTTACGAGCAAAAGAGGAGCCAAAATTATCCTCGATATCCAAAGCCTCGCCCCATTTGTTACCAATCTTGGCAAACGTTTCTCGAGACCAAACATGAAGTGGGATACCTTCAATGTCCACCCAAACAACACGTTCATCACTAACAAAATCATTATAGGCATTAAGAAGCGTACAGAACCAAGAGTTAACGCCTACATGATCCAAAAACTTTTGCTTAGAACCCTCGTTATCCAATTCTATCAACACCCATAACCCACCTAAATATGACAGCTTCACATGCTCAAAACCTTCCTTAGCTAATAGAATCCGTAGGTTAGGAATGGAGTTAATATCTTTCACACGCCCCATGACATGACATGAGAGGTCACGTTCAACAACACAAGAATCATCCAAAACCAACGCCGGTGAGGAAGATACAGGAGCAACAGAGGCAATCAATGGTGGAAAGTCTCTAGCAGCAGAAACAAATGACCCAAATGTACCATGCGCATTGGATTGAGAAGGCCCCGATGGTTTTACAGGTTTGTTTGCACGTTCAAAACGGGCAACATTGGCATGGAGATGGAAACGACCAATCCAAATCGTACAAAGATTTCCAACCAAACGATCTAAATCGTTAACACGAATAAACCTGACAAAAGCAAAACGTTTACCTGCTTTGGATCTACGATTAGGAATAAAAACGTCTATCACCTTCCCATACCCCTCGCAAACCTTCCACAATTCCTTCGACCCAAGATTATCAGGAAAATTGGTTACAAAAATAGATTTAGAAATACGAACAGCTTGGTCTTCATTAGAACGTTGGACAGGCATGGTGACCAAACCTTAAAAAGAAACAGCAGACGACAAAACCCTAAAAAAAAGGATTGAAGGGAGATCAAGATAAAAAAGGATTGAAAAGAAAAACAAATCAGGGCTTCAATGACAGCGAGATTAAACGGAAAAGAAAACGGAGTCTAATTGATTTAAAGAGGAGAATAACAAATCTAAATTACAAAAACCCAAGATGAGAAACCCGCCTATCACGCTCGATATGAGATTAATCAATCAATGATTAATCCCAATTTAAAATTTTAAAACATACCCATATACATAAAGTATTTTCAAATTTTGTTTGAATATTATATATTGGTTGATGTTTTATAATTTACCGGTTACTTACTATGTCGGTTAAAATTAACATTTGACAATTTTATTTTATTTTTTGTAATGTATAAATATGGCCCCAAGATTTAAAGTTCATTTTTAATAAATATTAAAAGAAATATGTTTCTGTTAGATTAGTTAGATTTTTATATTTAGAATTGATACTTAAAATGACTGTGACTTCTTACAGAGGTTATGTGTTCAGGGATGTACTTACATAGGTGTCGGGTGTGGCACGGGCTACACTCGATTTTAGGTCACGTAGTGCAGAATTTTTAAAAAATTGACATTTTTTTGTATGTGCAACCCCTCAAAAAAAATTTGTGCTACACTACTATCTTAATTTTTTACAGTGTAACTTTAATTGGCTCAATATTTTCTTTGTGCAACACCCCATTAAAAATCATGAGTCCGTCCATGTATGTGTCGTATACAATTGTTAATGAAGTGCAAGTTTGCATGTATAACATCGACACAAAAATGACTAAGAACGTAGGGTATGTTGATGTTTGGGGTTTAGTTATAAGAGGGGAGGGAGTCCATGGCTGTTGGCTTGGTGCCAAGCCATGGCACCAAAATGGCCAACGGCGCACGACACCATGGCTCGCGCCAAGGGTCTTCGCGCCGTGGCTAACAGTCCACGCCAAACTCAAATTTTTTTTTAAAACTATCCGTTAGGGGGAGCGAATTTTCAAAATAATACCCTCAAAATCACAATTTTACCCCTTTAAAAATCTTATAAATACTCCCTTTTTATTTCATACTTCACACACACTTTCAATACATCTTCTACTTCACATTTCTCTACTTCTCTATATTTTTCAACTCCAAAAAAATGAATCACAATCCAACCCCCAAACCTACCAAAATTGGATTTCCGGTATGCTAACGACCAACTCAACCAAATGCCGGGGTGTTCTTCGATCCGGGCCTCCTCCATCACCGGCATTCAATACCAAATGCCGTACTATCCCAATCAAATTACCAACCTCAATTTACTACAAGAAAGAATTGTTGATGTTTCAACAATTTAAAATGCAACAAATACACCAACAACAACCACAACAATTACCAAACCAATTCACCAATTCCCAACCACATTCCAAGCAATAATCGCACACTTGAAGTCGAAATACCGATGATGAAGACCAGCGGTTCCGACCCCTCGACGACGAAGCCTAGCGCGGCGGCCGTTGAAGTCGAAGGCAAAAAAAACAAAGAAAAAAGAACGCCAGACTGAGAAACAAAAAAGAATTCGTAATGCGTGGACTCAAGGTGAGGGAGTTGCTTTTGGCGGAATTGTTTATTTCAAGTTTTCGAGGATCAAAAACCGGGTGTGATCAAAAGCGAATATTTTTGGGACAAAATCCCAAAATGTGTACAATACGGAAGCGAGAAAAAAGGCTTCACGGTGCGTACCCAAGAACATGTTGGACGGGTAGTGGACTCCAATGAATTGCCTCGGTTTCAAACTTTAATCAAATTGGTTGCAAGAAACCGCGGTTCATAGTGGGGAGAATGATGATGATCATATGTCGAGGGTGCACACGTTGTATGATGCAACTGTGGGGGTGAGTTTAAGAACCGGAGTGCTTGGCTTTTTTTAAAAGGCAAACACAAGTGTACGATCCCCGATTCGACTTTGCAAAGAAGAAATCGTCTTTTGGGCACCGATGAGGAACCGGAGCATTTTGGAGATGATGATTTGCCTCGACCACCGGTTTTGCTTCACATGCTAAAAGTCAACGTACGGGTTCTAACTCGACCGCTAGCTCCGGTTCAAACCTGGCCGCATATCAAGAATTCATGGCGGAACAATACGAGTTAGACCGCAAAGCCAAAATAACCGTGCTCGAGAGAGAGAGTGAAGACCGAAGGCGGTTGATCCAATCTCAAAGGATTGCGGAGGGCATGCGTGTGCTACAAATCGACACACGCAGGATGGATGCGGCAGACGCCGCTATCATCAACGCAAAAGGCAATCAATACCGAGCGCAATATCCACCACCTCCAAAAGCTAGTCGGCGCCGCCAAATTTATGATTTTTAATTCTATGCATTTTTATTTTATGTCTTTTAATTTTATGTATTTTAATTTTATGTTTTCTTTATGTATTGTATTTTTTAATGTAATGTTTTTAATTTCAATGAATTTTATTTTTAGTTTTATAAATAAGTGTATTTTAAATAAATATGAATTTTTTTTAAAAAAAATAATAAAAAAATGATATGGCACCAGAATTCTGGTGCCAAACCACTCCCACTGAATTCTGGTGTCATGGCATTTCTGGTGCCAAACTCCATTTTGCTGACGTGGCATCACTTTTAGAGTTTGGCACCACGACTCCCTGTGCTCTAATAATGGAATATACTGAGTTAACCTTAAATGTTATTTGCTCAGTTTAGCAAGCAATCAGATGCTGAAGAGAAATTAAAATAGTTGATTTGTTCATGGAGCTGTAGAATGATAAAAAAAAACCCTTAGGTTATGATTTATTATTGACCACTATTTATAGTGGTAAAACCCTAATACCCTAAACCCACAAACGGACTTGGGCCTATTTATTCACTAATACTCCCCCGCAGTCCGAGCGGCGAAATCGCAAAAACTCGGACTGGAGTAGTAAACTAGAAAAGAAAAAAAGACAAAACATTAACAGAAATAATAGCGATGAAGACATCCAACAACAAGCGTCTTCAAACAATCTTCAAACTTGAAGGCATGAACTGATAAACCTGGATAAACCAATATAACCGAAGCACGAACAACAACATACGATTGTGTGGATTTGTGACCTTAGCACAAATCACCAACACAAATAACGATTGTGTGGATTTGTGACCTTAGCACAAATCACCAACACAACAAACAAATAATAAAACTTAAAAAAAACATAATAGTTGCTGCACCACGGTCTTGTTGATCAAGAAACAGATCTTCAGATCCGACACAAGTAAAAAAGATCACGATAATATTGGAAGGATGGCTGGTGATGATGATGTCATGCTTAATCTTCCACCCACATTTTGGGTTGAGGCTCTCAATATGGCCACTCACTTGCCTTCCACTGTAATTACCAATGAGATACCTTATACTTGCTTGTTTGGAAAGCAGCCGGACTATAGCCTTTTACGCACTTTTGGTTGTTTATGTTACCCTCACCTATATCCTAATCATAAACTTGAACCACGTGTCACACCCTCCATATTGTTGGGATACGCTTCCAATCATCGTGGGTATCGATGTCTTAACATACACACAAATAAAATAATTATCTCACGTCATGTTACCTTTGATGAAACCGTTTTTCCATATGGATCAGCTCAACACAGCTCGGTACCCACCTACACGTTTTTAGATGACTCACCCGATATTCCAACTCAACCCATTCGGTCCATTCCCGTTTTGGACCCCGATACTATACACGCAACTCATACACCTCCACCAAATACTACTCCCACTAATACAAATATAGCCCCTTCAGCCCAACCTGAATCACCACCCCACGCTACACCATCCCATAACTCCCCAACCCAACAATCCACTACAGCCCATGATACTCCACCACATATCCAACATACGCACGAGGCCCAACAAACACCTGAAATTGATCATGAAAAACCTCCCACAGCTCAAAATGAAATTCCACCTCTTATAATTCCCAATCCACCTGAAAACCCGAACCCTGACTCGGTTCACCCTATGGTCACGCGTTTTCGTGTCGGGACTAATCGTCCCACTGAGCGTATTAATTTGCATGTTTCTTCGGTTTCTCCCTTACCAAAATCTTATCGTGATGCGTTTAGTTATCCTAATTGGCAAAATGATATGCGTGATGAATATAGTGCACTTATTAAAAACAGAACTTGGGTTTTAGTACCTCGACCTACCGATACGAATATAGTTCGTTGTATGTGGCTTTTTCGCCATAAGCATTTGGCAGATGGAACGCTTAGTCGCTACAAGGCTCGTCTTGTGGCGAATGGTAGTACTCAGTTAGAGGGAGTTGATGTTGATGAGACCTTTAGTCCGGTTGTTAAATCGGGTACTATTCGGACTGTTCTTAGTTTGGCTGCTTCTCGACATTGGCCGATACATCATCTTGATGTCAAGAATGCCTTTTTTACATGTTGATTTATCTGAGATAGTTTATATGCATCAGCCATCAGGTTTTCGGGACTCTAAATATCCTGATCATGTGTGTTTATTACAGAGATCTCTTTATGGGCTCAAGCAGGCTCCTAGAGCTTGGTTTCAGCGGTTTGCATCTTATATCACTCGAGTTGGTTTTCATTCTAGCCGTTGTGACTCATCTTTATTTATATACAAGCATGGGCCGGATACTGCTTACTTATTATTATATGTTGATGATATTGTGCTCACAACTTCTTCTTAGCCTTTGTTACAACGAATTATTGCTTCATTACATCAGGAGTTCTCTATGACAGATCTGGGCTCTCTTAATTATTTTTTAGGTATTTCTGTCACACGTGATTCCTCAGGTTTATTTTTATCTCAAAAGAAGTATGCTATTGAGATTTTGGAGAAAGCGCATATGGTTTCTTGTAATCCTAGTCGGACCCCTGTTGATACTGTGTCTAAACTAGGTGTTGATGGTGATCCGGTATCGGATCCGACTTTGTATCGAAGTCTTGCAAGTTCTCTCCAGTATCTCACTTTTACTAGACCAGATATTTTTTATGCAGTTCAGCAGGTTTGTCTTCATATGCATGATCCTCGGGAGCCTCATCTCTCTACTCTTAAGAGGATTTTGCGGTATGTTCAGGGTACTCTGAATTATGGTTTGCAGTTATTTTCTTCATCTACCACAGATTTGGTTGCTTATTCTGATGCGGATTGGGCTGGTTGTCCCACGACTCGGAGATGGACTTTAGGGTATTGTGTATTTCTTGGCAACAATTTACTATCTTGGTCCGCTAAGCGTCAGCCAACGCTTTCTCGGTCCAGTGCCGAAGCAGAGTATCGTGGTGTTGCCAATGCTGTTGCTGAGACGTGTTGGTTGAGGAATTTACTACGTGAGTTACATACTCCTTTGTCTTCCGCTACGCTTGTTTACTGTGATAATGTTAGTGCTGTCTATTTATCTTCCAATCCAGTTCAGCATCAACGTACGAAGCATATAGAGATTGATATTCATTTTGTTCGAGATTTGGTTGCCGCTGGTCAGGTTCGAGTTCTTCATGTTCCTTCACGTTATCAGTATGCGGATATTTTTACTAAAGGATTGCCTTCAGCATTGTTTGAGGAGTTTCGCACCAGTTTGAGCGTCCGGTGTCCTCCCGCTTCAACTGCGGGGGAGTGTTAGCCCGTGTTAGTCAATGTAATTTATGATAGTCAAAGTTTCTAGTCAAAGTAATTTATGATAGTTAAAGTTATTAGTCAAAGTCATTTATGTCAGTCAAAGTCATTTAGTATGGATTCTAGAATGGTCTATATACTCCTATATATTGTATGATTCTTATGAGAAATGCAAGACACAAATTATATCTCTAAACCCTTTCTTACAAGAGCATGTCCTTACTGTGAAGGTTTCGAGTAAAGAAAAATCTTGTTTGGTTGTTTACACGATCACGTCAATAAATGCCAATGAATTAGATAAATTATTGCGTCATTGCTTCCTTGTCTTTTGCATGTTTGGTTCTTTTTGTGCTTTACGCGGTTCGCCTTTATGACTTGCTCCTATGTTGTTGCTTTCTCTTGGTAGGTCTTTTAAGTCTTTTTTAATCTATTTTTCCCTCTTTAGTGATTATATGTTTACTTTGTGGCTCTATGTGCTCTTTTTCCCTCTTGCTTTTGTATGCCTTATTTGAGGTTTTTACTCATGCCTTGTTGTACATGTTTGTGTGCTCGTATTTGCTTCTTCTGCTTCCGTTGTCTTATGCATGTTTGGTGATTTTAGTGCTTTGAGTTGTTTGCTATTTTGCTTCGCCTATGTTGCCATGTGTTATTTGCTTGTCTTTTGTATCTTACTTCTTTATCTTATCATGCCTTGTTTCCTTCGTTATCATGCTTTCGGAAAAAAAAAGAAAAAAAATCGGCATTCTTTCGCTTCCTTTTTCATTATCTTTGTCGGAGGTCTATCTGAAAGCAGTCTCCTTATCCGCGGGTTTTTCCAATGATAGGGGTATGATATGTCTACATTTCACCTCCATCATACCCTCTCAGGCGGGATTGGGTATCGTTGTTGATGTTGTTGTTGTATGAAAGTCCATTTGGCCTAAGAGACTAGGTCAACCACTTTTGTTGGATAGTCGACTATACTTTGTGATTATTATTTACCTTCTACTAGCATTGAACTCGTGCAAATTAAAGCAGCGGTCACAACTAATTTCTTTTTATTTATAATTTGTTTTTTGTGGTGGATACTGATTTATCGTTTCTTATTTTTTGAAAGTTTTAGGTTTAAGAATTTGTTAAGTGTATGTATGATTTACTTAGAATATAAATACATGTGAATTTAATTTGACATCTTTTCATGCCACTTCACATTAATATGTTAAGCTCAAACTAATTAGTCAAAATTGTAGTAAAGATACCGTTTATATGGAATTCAAAATACAATAACCACAAAGAGAATAACAATGTAATCGAGGTAAATGTGAGAAGAACCTGGACAGATCTTTATACAACAACAGATTAGACCGAGTCTCGTGTTACTGTTAAACACGATCCCTTAAAACAATTCCTTGTACGATTACCATGGTTGTTTCCCATGGACAACGGCCGGAGCAGGAGTACTGCCAGAATTGAGAAATTGCTTGAAAATCTGCTAGAATTCTTGTGAGTATTCTGGGAGAGAGAGTAAGCCGTGTGTTTTTGGTGTCTGTAGAATAGTTGGGATTGCCTTCCATTTATACACGTTCATGTTGTAACATATGGTGTAATGTTACAATCAAATAGGTTAATGCTCATCTTTTCTCTTATAACTCATTCAAAACAAAACATAACAACACATTTATACACTTTGTTTATTGGTTCTCGCCTACAAAGTGAAACTCATCATATCAGTTGATTGTTTATCAAATGCCATGGTATTCAAAACAATCTAACCATCAAGTTTTTCATTTGATCAGCGACGGTTATTTTGGTTTATAATTTTTATGTTTTCTTTTCTGTTGTTGCTAAGTCATTTGTGAGTACTTTGTACTGAATGCGTGACATCTGAAATCCATTGATCTTTTAGTCTTGTGGGTCTTGTATGCGTCAATATATAATTTGAGAATGAAGATTCATATCTTAGATGTCCAATCATGAAAACTAAAAAAACACTTCAGACATCATTGGTAAATCTTTGAGGCATGCATAATCGCCCATTTTGCAAATCATGTAAAACGGTGTTTTTGGAATGAAGAGATGTGAATCATGAACCAAAGAAATAAAGGAGGGGAACTTTCCCTAGTATAGAAAAATATGTCCCAGAAAATACAAGGCAACATTGGCCGGCGTCAGCCACGTTGCACAGTGTGCTATTATAAGAAGATGTGCAGGGGCGGGATAGGGGCGCTCATTTATAGTCGTGAATCTTAAACTTCAACTCAATATAGCAGTTAAATTATTAGTGGTGACATGTCATTCTTGTTTTACATTCCGACTCTTGCTTTCATTTACCCGTATAGGGTATACATGAACAGTTGGAAATAAGCTGTTTTTTCGTCCGACCAAAACCCAATCGACAGAAAGGTTGGAGCCAATTCACGATTGTAAGTAGGTACGCAAATATTCGTTGATTATTACGATTAGCGCGGGCGCACAAAAATCTAACACTACACTTCTCCCTCAGTTAATCATTAACAACAGAAGTTTCTATTAGCCAGTATGTTTAGTGATTTGATTTGATTAATTGTGATTTGATTATCAATCACATTAAATATGTCTAGTTGTACACGTATTGGATGAGCCTTATCCCATTGTATGGACATAATGACACCTTTTTACCGCAATCTTGGTGATAATCAATGTGTTAACCGGTTCATTTAGTTTGAGCTGCGCATGATGATTAATGATCGGAATAGCTCGATTTGCGGACTATTTACAAAAATCTCATCAGTGATCGATTTTCTGTTTTCAAATGAAGTCCGTCACCATGATTGAATGAACAAGAATTGATTAATGCACTTTTAAAGTTCTATAATTATGGAATATATAAAATTTAACAAATTTCCAATAAAGCTATACATAAGGATCATTAAATTTAAATTAACATAGTTTCCAACATGATTAAAGTACTTATTGGATATATATATGGATTTATGAAATTCGTTAAAAGTAAGTAAATCAAATCTCTTCATTAGAACGAGGGATAATTAAACCATAGGAAAGAACTTAAAGTTTTAACTTCTGACTACCAATGTTAATAAAATTTACAATATCAACTAATTCAAACTAGAGCCTATATGTGGGCTATTAGGACCATGTCGGGCTTGTTGTCACACGGAGGACACAAACAATGTGTTACACAAGCAGTTACGCATCGATTATGGGTCACAGATGAAGCAACTCATCGACACATTTGGCATTGCTGCATCTTGGCTGCACTCCTCGCCAGATTGCATTTTCCTCTTCCTCTCATTATTTTTGTAATTATTCCATAAGCTCTCCAAATCCTTCTCCATTTTCACTTTCAATTTCTGTTTATTAAGAGCCTGCACAAAATGCATCAATCAGAATATCTTGAAATGTTATTTAGATGATTAACTAACCAAAAATCCAAGACTTAATTTATTACATATGTATCAGTGATGCTCCTTTATTGGGATAGGATGAATGATAGAGGATCGATTTTTGTCATATCTGGCAGTGGCAGAAGCCTAGCAGCTCTATCGAGTATGTCAAGGTTTGATCTGGAGGTCATAGATGTTTGGAAACTCCCGTATCTTGAAGGAGCTAGCATTTCCATCTAAACACAAAATTCCACACAAATTAGATATTAAATATCAATATATACAAGCAAAAACAGCAAAACGCTATTTACTATAAATGAGTAAATAACCAGAAACCCCAAAACAATCTTTGTTTATACCTCCTGATCGCTTTATGGGTGACATACCACAAAGAACACGGATAGAATGAGATACAGACGTTGGCTTCTACTGATGAGTGGAAATGGCACATTAGGAATGATGGTACTTTTTCAGTAGCTTCTACTCGGACTCACTTAGACCATCTTATGCTTCCAACGTTGGCTTCTTCAACAACATGGATCCCTTGTCTCCCAATAAAGGTAAACATATTTCTATGGAGATTCAATTTAGATCTCTTCCGCATCGTCTTAATCTTTGAAAGCATGGCATTGATATCGATTATATCCTTTGTCTCCATTTGGTAAGAATCATTTATATCGCCGGTACATATTTTTCCTTGCGAAATTAGTGCTCGATTTTGGCGCATGTTCGAAATTGGTGTAAAATTACGGACACTCATACTCCCTCTTACACCCGATTGGCTTTCTTGATTGATAACATCTCGGTTCTCAAGTAAAAAAGAAACTCTCTTGTCACATTTGTCTTTATGTTCTGGACCATTTGGAAGTATCGTAACGACATCACTTTTACTTCTTACCACTTGAGAAAAAGTGATATTTATGATCTTGTTCGTTTATATTCTTTCAATTGGTTGAAATTTAGAGGTAGATTAGTTTCTAATTGGAACGAATGGATTTATAACCCTTTGTAAGTTCCTAGCATCTTGCTAGTTTTAATAAAATCTTATGATGTTCAAAAAAAAGAATGAGATACAGACGACAGGATAATTTGATGGAAAGGTGGTGATGGTTTACGGAGATTATATAGGGAGTGAAAAAGTGGCCTACACATGAAAAATGTGAAGGTTGATATTGGTGAAAGAAATGTGACAATACTGGACTAGACTCCATAATGCATGATAGTCATTACATGTAGTAACAATATTTCTTGAATTTAACTTTGACTAACAAGAAAGAGATCTAGTAAGAAGGAAAAATAAAATGAGAAGAGTGATTAAAAAGGTAACATCCACTAGAGATAAACATTGTACCATTTTTTGGTAAAGATAACAATTGTACGATTGAATTTGATGCATTTGGTTTCCGTGTGAAGGATTTATTGACCCATCATATCATTCTCAGATGTGATAGCTCATGAGATCTCTACCCTGTCACCCAACCCTCTCCTATTCCTCATACTTTGTTGTCTGTTAGTCCCACTACGTTGTATAAATGCCTCAGGCATCCCGGGGAAGAAGTACTACGTTCTCTAGTATCTCGTCAATTCATCTCTTGTAATAAAGAGAAGTCCTCACATGTTTGTCATGCGTGCCAGCCTTGAAAACATGTACGACTTCCATTTTCTAGTTTGGATTCTATTGTTTCTCGTTGTTTTGAGATTGTTCACTCTGATATTTGGACATCTCCCATTGTTAGTTTTGGTGGTTTTAAATATTATGTGTTATTTCTTGATCATTACTCGCTTTATTTGTCGATTTGTCCTTTACGCACCAAGTCTGAAATGTTTCAAAAATTCTTAAATTTTCGGTCATATGTAAACAATCAATTTAAAAGTGATACTCGGCTTTTCAATGTGATCACGGGGGTGAGTTTGACAACACCAACTTACTAAATTTGTTTGCCTAAAATGGCATTCAAATGCGATTATCGTGCCCCAAAACCTCTCAACAAAATGGGAAATCAGAACGGATGATCTGAACCATAACAATGTTATCCGCACCCTCTTTTTCAAGCTCGTCTTCCACCATCATTTTGGGTCAAGGCTATTAAACCTACTTCCCTCATCTGCCATCTAAAATGACATACCATATACTAAGTTATTCAACAAACAACCTGATTATTCTCGCCTATGCATTTTTTTGTTATCTCTGTTATCCACACCTTAATTCCCCACATAAGCTTGCACCTTGGGCCACTCCTTGTATCTTCTTAGGATATCCAACGTATCATCGTGGGTATCGATGTCTTGGAACCAGTTTCCATGGTGTCATTATGCATTTACATGTTTGATGAAGTCATAATGAAGTTGTAAATGATATGTGAAAAGATAATGGATCCTAGATAGATAAAGTGATGGGTTATGGTTTTGTTGATGTTGTAATCGTTGATGTGATTTGAGTTCTTGTTAACTTTCGATTGAAATCTTGATGAGAAGGACTAACGGTGAAATTGGTTTGTCGTGAAGGGATGTGAGTTGTAAATTTAATGAAGGTATGAGTTATGAGTAACGAGGGACTAACAGTGTGAGATAGTTTACAGTTAAGGGTTGAAATATGTTATTAAAAAATTGTCTTTAGCAAGAATCGAACTCGGGTGTATGTGAAAGTACCATGCTTATGTTGGGATTTAACAAACTAGGTAACCAAGTTAGCTACGAGTACGCAGCAGAATGAATCTAGTTTTAACACAAAGATTAACACATAATAAAAGGGAAGTAAACTAACCTTTAAGCCTTAGATCCTGAAAACGAGTTAGTAGTTAAATTACTGCCTCTATGGTTACTCACACAAACACGTCAACCAAGTATGCCAAGTTGTCTAGCCATGACTTCACAAACCAAACACCACGTGTTATCTTCAAATCCAAACACCCCTCTTGAGCTTGAACTGAAAACTAAATTAACCGAATAACCTTGAACCCAATTTGGTTAGGGTTTAAAACCTTAACCGAAAATCTTGAACCGAATTCCAATGAACCGAAACCCTAGTTAGTGTTTGTTGTTTCTTTGAGCAAGGAAGCACCAAACAAACACCTACGTGTTGATCTTGAATCGTCTAACAAAGATGATAAGAGAAACCAAAAACCATTGAGGAGTTTTGAGTCGAGTTCGGTGGAGGAAAAAGAGAACCGAAAACCCTAAAGGGTTTTTAGGTTCGATCGGTTAGGGAGAGGAGAGAAGCACCAAATAAACTTGATGATTTTAGGGATTGAATAAATGAAGAATGAGGTGTAGGGGTTGTGTTTATATAGGCACAAGCCTAAACCATATTCTTGTTCACCAAGAAAACTATGTTTCCTTTTCCTCCTCTAACTCTAGCCGAACAAACACCCCCTTCTAGAACCTAGGAGAAATCGGCCAAACTTGGCCTC